>PVHX01021867.1:0-17779 GCA_004024805.1 Geosciurus inauris
AAAGAACACGAAAGGACCACTGTTACACCATGAATTGAGCTGTGCTCCTCCACCACACCCTTCTACCATGATATTCTGCCTTACCTTGGGCCCAGAGCAATGGAATTTGCTGACAATGGACTAAACCTCTGAATCTGTGAGCCAAAATAAATTCCTCTAAGCTGTTCTTTGTTCTTGTCAGATATTTTGATCACAGTGATGGAAAGCTGACTAACACAAACAATAAGACAGTTTACACAAGAGATAATTGCAGCTCATTATTCTCTGCACTAGATCAACAGGTGAAGGTTATTTTAAACTGAAGCAAAGACTAAGGTTAAATTTAGGAGCAGCTTGGGTTGTTAAGTAACCAGGAGTGACTATCCAATATCTTTCTTTAAAGGCCTTTGAACTAGACCAAGCTGCTGTGTCATTTAATGCACTCACATGTATTTCTGATCATTTCTGATATAAGTAATAGTAAAAACCAACAACCATCAAGAAGAACAAAATCTGGGCTGAGGTTATGGCGCAGTGGTAGCGTGCCCGCCTAGCACACGTGAGGCACTGGGTTCGATCCTCAGCACCACATAAAAATAAAATAAAGATATTCTGTCCACCTACAACTAAAAAATAAATATTAAAAAAAGGAGAACAAAATCCAGTGTATTTGCTGTTGTGAGAACATTCACCATCTGTGATCTCCCCCACCCCCAGCAATCAGCTGAACCACAAATTGAGCTGAAGTCATAGGAAGAGTTCATGAACTGATAAATTTGGTCAAGATTCCATCAATCAGAGGCATGCAAGGGTGAAAACAGCCTTCGAATTACAATCACATGAACTGGTTAGACTCCTTGTTCAATGGCTTCTTGGCCTTGTGAGCTTGGGCTAGTGGCTCCCCTTCTCTGAACCCAATTTTTCTATCTGTAAAGTGTTTTCTGAACTAGTGACAGTCTCTTCATGGAAACAAAGACTAGATTCCATGAATTCAGCAGGTGTCACCAAACAAACAAATACAATGGTTTGTTAGTATTCACTTGTTAGGATCACAGAACCACAGAGACTGGACCTGGCTTTTCCAGTGTCTCACCATCAACCTCTGTTCACCTGCTGAAGCTTTATTGTTCATCCACTCCAGAACATGCTCCAGTTTCCCCATGAACTTTCAGACTTCTCAGGGATTCCTCTTGCTGTCCTGTTTTAGTTAGCTTTTTCACTGCTGTGACTAAAATATCTGACAAAACCAATTAAAGGAGGAAAAGTTTATCTGGGGGATCATGGTTTCAGAGGTCTCAGTCCATAGATGGCCAACCCCCATTCTTTGGGGCTTCAGGTAAGGCAGACCCTCATGGCTGAAGAATGTGGCAGAGGAAAGCAGCTCAGGACATGGCACCAGGAAGCAGAGAACATCAAGAACAAAATACATACTCAAAGTCATGCCCCTCCAGTGACCACCTTCTTTAGCCACACCCTAACTGCTTACAGTTACCACCCAGTTAATCCCTATCAGGGGATTAATGTGCTGATTAGGTTAAGACTTTCATAACCTAAACATTTCACCTCTGAACTTTCTTGCATCGTCTCACACATGAGCTTTTGGGGGACACCTCACATCTAAACCATAATATGTCCCGTGATCTCTTTGTCTGCAATGTCTTTGCTTCTCTTCATTGACAACACTGTCCATGTCTCCTCTGTTGTAGGCACTAGGCTGTGTGGCTCTTCTCTGGTTCTGTCATTCCTACGAATACGCCAAGGTCCAAATCCAGTATCATCCTTCAGGGTGTTCGCCTGCCCATGTCCCCCTCACACATTACTATGGACAGTAGATTTTAGGTCCTTCCAACTTCAGGCTGACCTGCCTGTTCCATTCTCAGGGTCTTTCTGGGATGATCAGTCTGACAGAACCATCTGGGCAATGGCAGTATTGTGTGATAAAGGACAATAAGGCTATTTTTCACCTTTGAGAAGACATTTTGGAAGGCCGATGGCATACCCAAACCAAGCCAACCCATGTACCAGGGCCTATGGAGGTCAGCAGAAAGACCTAGAGTCAACAGAATGACTACCAGAAATCCCTGATGTGAGAATGGATAGGACCCATATCATTTGGACTTGGTCCAGAAGCCTTTCAAATTGAATGAAAGCAACTGAAGTGTAAAAATCGGCAGGGCAAGGACCCTGACTTCCTGTGATCTTCTGATTTCTCTCATTGCCTAACACAGTGCTGGGTGTTCGGAAGTGCAACTCTTGCCCTTTCAAAACTCAGCTCAGGAAACTTTCCTTCTCTCTAACCCCACCTGCACTTCAAGAAGACAAAAAGCACCTTTTCTATTCTCCCAGGGCATCTTGTGCTTACCACCCACCTTTGCTTATCTTTTGATAATAAACCCAGTGTTGAAAATATCTATTTGGTGTCTGTTGCCCCCACTAGACCCAGGGCTTCTTGAGAGTGAGGACATAGCAAAGTATTTAACAAAGTTCAGGCTCAGGGGGCTCCTGCAACAGCTTTCTTAGTGGATCCTATGCCTCTACTCCAGATCCCCCAGATCTGCTCTCCATGCAGCAGCCAGAAGGATCTTCAAACATAAGTCACATCCCATCCCATCACATCACCTGCCTGAGTAACCCCTCCAAAGATGCTCCATTGTGTTTGGAATATAATCTTTGTGGAGATGGCCACTTGTGACTTAGGCCTCATGTCCAGTTGTTCCCTCCTTAGCAATGCTTGGCCTGGTCACCTGCCTCACCCAGTAGTCACTCAATCACATCTTCCTCTAGTTTCTCTGTGGAACCCATCACCTTCTGAAATGGCCTAGGCTGTTTCTTCCTTGACTGTCTCCTAGATGCAGACTCTAAGAGAGCAGGGACCTCACATGTTTTGCTGACCCAGGACCTGGAATGGAGCCTTGCGTTTGGTGGATACTCAGTAAATATTTGCAGAGTGAGCCAACAACTGGTAAGCAGTGATTTCCTTGAGTGGAGTGACTGGGCTCTGGCCAAGGGAAAGAATAGCTGATGCTGAATGCCAGGAAGATGCTTTTGGTGGTGCTGGGAGCCTGGGAGGGGCTGACAGCAAATGAGTCACAGCAGGAAGGGTTTTCAGGCCTTGTCATGGAGTGGGCACCTCTCCCAAGGACTTGGTGGTATTTGAAGGCAGGCATCATGGCCTCCCTTCTCCTTTTCTCCAGACTCAATATCTTAAGCCCTTCATCAACACTCATAATGATGCCTTGGTCAATGGCAAACTGTACATATGACAGTAATCCCTTAGGATTATAATGGAGCTGAAAAATTTCTATCACCTAGTGGCATTGAATTGCAGTGCAAGGAATTTCTCATATGATTGTGGTGACACTGGTGTAAACAAACTTGGCCAGTTGTATAAAAGTATGGCACACACAGTTATGTACAGTACTTCATAATTGATAAGGATAATAAACGACCATGCTGCTGGTTTATATATTTACTATACTATAATTTTTAAAAAATATTTATTTTTTAGTTGTAGGTGGACAGAATATCTTTATTTTATTTTTATGTGGATCTGAGGATCGAACCCAGTGCCTCACGCATACTAGGCGAGCACGCTACCACTGCGCCATAACCCCAGCCCTATACTATAATTTTATTGTTATTTTGTGGTGTGCTTTACCTGTGTAAATTTAAAAGGTTTACTATACAATCAATAATGTGAAGAGAGAGCCTAAAGAATGGGATAAAATCTTTACCACATGTATCTCTGATAGAATATTCATCTCCAGAATATATAAAGAACTCAAAAAAACTCAACACCAAGAAAACCACACAATCCATAAATGGGCTAAGGAACTGAACAGACACTTCACAGAAGAAGAAATACAATCAATCAACAAATATATGAAGAAATGTTTAACATCTCTAGCAATTAGAGAAGTGCAAATCAAAGATTTCATTGCACTCTAGTCAGAATGGCAATTATCAAGAATATAAGCAGAGCTGGGGTTCTGGCTCAGAGGTAGAGCATTTGCCTAGCATGTGTGGGGCACTGAGTTTGATTCTCAGAACCATGTATAAATAAAGTCCATTGGCAACTAAAAAAATATTTAAAAAGAATACAAGTTGGCGAGCTTGTGGGGAGAAAGGTTCACTTATACATTGTTTGTGGGACTGCAAATTGGTGCATTCCGGAAAGCAGTATGGAGATTCCTCAGAAAACTTGGAATGGAACCACTATTTGACCCAGTTATCCCATTCTTCGGTTTATATCCAAAGGACTTAAAATCAGCATACTACAGTGACACAGCCACTTCAATCTTTATAGCAGCTCAAACTGTGGAACCCACATAGATGCCCTTCAATAGATGAATGGATAAAGAAAATATGGTATATATACACAATGGAATATTATTCAGCCATAAAGAAGAATGAAATTATGGCATTTGCTGGTAAACAGATGGAGGTGAAGAATACCATGCTAATTGAAATAAGCCATTCCCAAAGAAACAAAGGCCCAATGTTTTCTCTGATATGTGGATGCTAATTCACAATAAGGGAGGCGGCTAGGGAAGAATAGAGTTACTTTGGATTAGACAGAGGGGAGTGAAGGGAGGGGAGGGGGCATGGGGTAGGAATGATAGTAGAATGAATCAGACATTATTACCCTATGTGCACATATGATTACATGACCTGTGTAACTCTACATCATGTACAACTAGAAGAATGAGAAATTATACTCCATTTATGTATGATGTGTCAAAATGCATTCTATTGTCATATATAACTAATTAGAACAAATAAAAAAAGTTTACTGTGAAAACAGTATGCTGCATTTGATGGCAACTGCCTCACACATCTCGTGTTTACTGAGCCTCTCTACTGCATCAAAAGGCCACACTGAGTGATCAATCTGTACCCTCCACCTTCATGGAAACACACACTAGAATGTCTGTACAACAGCAAATTGCCTGATCTATGTTAAATGATACACATAAATGGGTTTTCCTCTAGTGATTTTCTCCTTTTGTTATTAAGAGGAGGTTTGGAAGCCGAACATCGTGTGTTTTGAAGGAGTCATCCTGTCATTGGACAGGGGACTGAGGAGGTCCCTCCAAGGGAGCAGCGGGACCTCAATTTAGTACAGGTAGTTTCTTGACTTATGCCACCAAAGAGAATTTCAAAGGTTTATTAAAGGACAGGTACACACTCCCCAAAGGCAAGATGTGGAAGCCCCTCATGTCTCAGAGAAGAGAAAAACCACGTGCTCAGGGTTGAACTCTCTGACTGTATATATGATACTTCTGGGAAGAAATGTACAAGTTCCCAGGCAAAGCTTTTTGAAAATCAAGTCCTATGTCAATCATTTTCTATTTGGGGTTCAGAATGTTTCCTCTTGGTTAAGCCATGTAGCCATAAATTAGTTGTGAGCACATTGTATAGGTTGTTGAATCTGGTGACATTTAAATTCATTACACTTTGTTCTAGTTGGTCTGGTACAAGCAAATACTGGAGGTTTTATTTTTCTAATAGAGACAAGCAAGGCTGGTCATGCTCATAGATCTGGGGCTCCATCTAGTTAGGGTCTCTTTCTCTCTCCCCGAGAGTTCACCTGTCTCAATCCCTGGTTAGATACGATTCCTAGTTCCTTCTCAAAGGCATTCCTTGAATGTACCCCAGTGACACAGGGCTGCATTTCACCATGGAGAACTGGAGGTGTGTGGGGGCCGGGTTGCAAAAGGCAGCAAGTGAGGGGAGCTCAGAGAGAATATAGAACAGGTAGAGGGAGAAGGAGCAGGGCAAGTCAGGAAGGAAAGGGGGCGAGAGTTAGGGGAGAGGAGGGAGAAAGGAAAGGACTCATACTGAGATGGGGCTGCCCAGGCCACACACCAAGATCCTGCACTTTTGCTGGGCCAGCTGGGTGCCACCCTCCTCCCGTCTCTCATCTTAGGTCTTGGCAGCAATCCTCTTCCTCACTGTCAAGTCTGTATGTGACCGTTGTGGTACACGGGCAAAAATGGGAAAAATGATAGTGGACAGGAAAACCCATGACAGGCCAGTGACTCCTTGCTGGGGCTCATGTTCCCTGTCTCTTGTGACTGGGAGGGGATCTTGGAAGATGGGGTGGGGGTCCAATCTGGCCAAGAAGCTGACCTTGGGATAGAGGAATTGGTTCAGGTCTGAGCCCCAAGATGCAATAGGACTTGAGCAACCAGTTTCAGTCTTGTTGTCACCTTGGTAATTGGAATGTCAAAACCCATGACACAGGGCTTTCTAAAACATAAATTTTAAGCAACTGCTGGGAGGGGGCAGGGCTCTGAGGTTGGATTCTGGAGTTTACTTCAGAGCAGGGCCTGCATCAGGGTTGTGTAAGATTGCTTCACAGCTCTGGTGAAAGTAGAGGCCTTTCTTCCCGGCAAGGTCTTGGCAAATAGCATAAAATTATAGTTTTGTATTTATCCAATAGGGTTTGCAGGTTGTGCTTTTCCTATTGGAGCCTGGGATAATCTGAGATTTTGAATAAATTTGTGTTTTCTAAGAAGGGCCACTGCGGGCTTTGTTCAGTCCTCACCTGGAATTTTGCAGCAGGCCCCCAACAGGCCATGTACCTGTGGTCTCAATCCCACCCCAAATCCATGCTAGAAACCATAGTTGGAGAGACTTTTATAAAGTAAAAATATGATTATGCCATTTCCCTCCCTGAAGCCATCATTCCTTCTGCTCCTCGTCCTTCTGAATGAAGTGTGAGTTTCTTGGCGTCGTATCTAGGCAGTGGGGAGGTGCTGGCCTGTCATGGGTCTTCCCTGTCCACTGTGATTTCCCCTCTGTGACCCTCTTCTCTCCCCTCACATCCCTAGTGCTCCTCATTCCTATTCAACCTCACACCTGTCACTCCCAGGCCTTTGCCCACCTGGTCTCCTCTCTCTGAAGCACCTTCATGTTTATTCTGGAATGTTTATAGTTACCAGCCTCAATACGACTCTGATTCTCATCCTTGCAGGGAGACAGTCCCTGCTGATGGGCATGGTTCCCACTTCAGCATCATCTAGCTTCGCACCTCCCCTATCTTTTGTTTTCCTTATTAGAATAATTTGAGGACCTGCCTTGTCTTCCCTGCAGGTGGTGCCCCCTTGCAGCTTTATGCAGCGCCTAATATACAGAAGTGTCCAGTGAACATCTACTGAGTGAATTGGCAGGGAGACAAGTGAATTCACTTATCCTTCCAAATTCTAGAACCATTCCATGCCACCTAGACTCTGGAGTACATTCAGAGCACTGTTACAAATCTGGGCAGAGTCCAGCAGCTCAAGCCACCTACTGCTCCTCCCTTGTTCTTCCTAAAAAGACACCCAGAAGTTCAGGTTCCACTGCCAACCAGACTGGAAGGCAACTCCCTCTTATAGGAACCGGGGGACGGTCATCTCTGGTTCTTTAGTCACTACAAAGCTGGGGAAACCTCCAAGTTCATGTTTCCTCAAATAACACATTAATCTTAGAGGTAGCCTCTAGTTCTCCCTTGGAGTGGAAATCTTAACCTTGACACTTTTGCTCTCTGCCTGAGGCCTTTGTTCCCCTTTGATCAAAAGAACTATATAATATATATATATGTGTATATATATATATAATTTTTTTAAATGGAAGGGGCTAATGAGAAGGAAGGGGTTAAATCACCTTAACCAGCACTGTTAAGCTATGTTTGAAGAAAATCCCATGGGGCCCTGTGACAGTGGCTTGCTGTCAGACCTTCCCATGGGTTCTAAAACAATATCCTATACTAAGAGTTGAGTTTGTAGAGAGATGAGGCGAGAGGAAGCATTGCCAGTACCTAAAAGGATCCATTGTCTCTGCTCTGCCAGCCTCCAAACTGCCAGGCAGCTGGTGTACACAAGCTCTGTGTCCTGCTGTGAAGGACCCAGTTCTATTACAATCTCTATCTCCAACACACCAGGGCCCTAGGCCCATCCAACCTTCATTTGTTCATCCATGATGCTCACCGAGAGTTTACACCATGCTGGGATCTGGGGATGTGGAGAAGGACAACCATAGTCCCTGGTTTCAGGAGCTCACAATCAACTTGCAGACAAGGAATTACCAGTCATAATTTGAAGGGCAATGGCAGAAATGTCAAGCTGGGCATGGTGGCACATGTCTGTACTCCCAGAAACTCGGGAGGTAGAGATGGGAGGATCACAATTTTGGGGCTAGCCTCAGCAATTTAGTAAGAGACCCTGTCTAAAAATAAAAAATAAAAGGGCTGGGGGTTTAGCTCAGTGGTAGAGCACTCCTGAGTTCACTCTCTAGTACTGGTGTGAAGAAAGAAAGAAAGAAAAAGGAGAGAGGGAGAAGAAGAGGGAGAGGGAGGGGGAGGGAGAGATAAAGATCACAGTTCTGGTCTCAGAAGGGTAGGTGATGGTAGGAGGCTTCCTGGAGTCAGGCAGTAGCTGAGACTTGATGGATGCTAGGACTTACTAGAGACACCAGGATGGGGAAGAATATTTCTGGTATGAAAGTGAAGAGACTGGAAAAAGACTGGACATAATTTGTGGAGAGGGTTTTGAAGAACTGGATGAGTGGAGGGAAGGGATTAGATTTATTTTGTGTTCTCAAAAACTTCTGTTCCCTCAAAGGAGGGAAACTAGGATTAATGTGTACCAGGCATGAAGAGATAGATCTCGGTTCAGTGTAAGGAAGGATGTTCTGAGTGTCAGAGCTAAAGGAGGAAGCCCCACTTTCCTGGAGGAATTCAGGCAGGGTTGGTTCAACCTCATGGTGGGGATGTTGGGGAGAATCACTCTGAGGTTGGAGCTGAGACAGATTGGATTCAAGCAATAGTTTCCACATTTTTTTTCCCCACAGAAAATCTCTCTCTTTTTTTTTTTTTCCAAATCCAAAGTTCCAATGTGTGTTTGACATAAAAGCACAACAGTTTGACTCAACATAATCGGGGAGAGGCCTTCAACTTCCATAAGCCTTCTGCCCTCTACCTCCTGATTTCAGAGTCTATGATATTAATCCAGAAGCTTTTCATTTACATTGTTTAATTACACATCCCGCCTCCTTCTGTCTCTTATACCTTCCCCTGAGAAGAAATTTTAGAACATTTAAACAGTATTTGTTGAGATCCTACTATGTTCCACCCATCCCTCTAGGTGCTGGGGATAAAGTGAGAATAAGACAAAGGTGTGGACTTTGCCACCACAGAGTTCACAGTCTAGTGTGGGAGAGAGAGTCACAGATATATTTTGGGGACATTGTAGTAAGTAATGGTGGCAGAGGGTGTTGGTGGGGAAGCACCTACCTGCCTTACCCTAAGCATGGAGTCCAGTACTAGAACTCAGGCCTCACATCCCAGGTGGCCTCGCTTGCCCCTGTGCCAAACTGCATTCAGAAGAGGTTAAAGGTGCATGTGAATGAGGGGTAGTAGCCTGGCAGAAGAGGCATGTCGGGTTTCTAAGTCAGGCACTGAAGTGCTGGTAGGAGCACTGCTACCCAAGCTCACAGCCGGGAGACATTCATAGGCCCTTAAATCCTCACACCCACAGTGGAGCCCTGGGAACCTTTAGAGTAGGAGAATGCATGCTACAAGCATGTTGGGGGCTCAGGGACAGCTGACAGCAAGGAGAGGCTGCTTTCTTCATGCTCAGCTCTGGGGATGGAATGGGGAGACTCAGGCAGTGGACCAGATGGGATTCAAGCCTGCTTTCTCCTTGCATTATTTTGATCAGCTCTGTTCCTGTATGACCTTGCATTAATCTCTGCTCTATGTCTTAGTATCTTCATTTATTTAAAAAAAAAAAAAAAGGAATAGACTACTGCTAGTCTTTTTCCAACTCACCCCACTTCTAATTCCGTGTCTTCTCCCTGCTGCAAGGATAGTGGTGTATGTCACTGGAGAAGATGTGTCTGTAAAGCGGTGTTCTAGGATCGCCCAGAGAGAAGGGGGAACTGGACTCAGGACTAGTGGAGCTCTTGGTATATGTGACAGAAAAGAATTTCAGCATGAGCCAAATCAAAGGCATAAACAGATGTTTATTTAGGAAAGTAGATACAGAGATAGTAGATAGTCAAGGGAGAAAGGGGCAATCTCAAGAGATCCACCTTTGGGGTAAAGCAAGGAATACAAATTCAAAGAAGAATGTGAGTTATCTCCAGAGTGAGAGACAGCAGCAACACTTTGGTGTAGGGTGTTAATGTTTATAGAGAGATGCCACCAGGGTGGAGTTACATAATTTCTTGACAGTTTTCCCTGAGCTTGCACATTTTGTTAATTTTACAAGGGCCTGGGCTAAGGGTGTGTCTCTTAGGAATTATAACTATTCCTGAGTACTTTCTGCATCTCAATGGCTTATGAGTGTTTTTTCTTTTTTGTTGGTTTGTTTTTGTTTTGAGATGTAGTATCTCTCTCTTCTTTATCTTAAATCTCATGTAGAGAACCCTTAACTGGGGCTGTGGTTTTTGAAAGGCCCACACCACCTGGTTGTAACCTGGGAAGGGACTTTATGTTCAGAGGGCAGGGAGATGAAAGAGAAGTCACTTGGATGTCTCTGAGGTGGGCACTTGGGTCTGGAGGATGCAGGTTTTGCAGAGAGCAGGAAATTCCACTGGCTCAAGCTCTCAGCTACCAACCAGGGACTGGAGAAATCTCCATTGCACCAGGGAGATCACCTGGCTCTTGAGGCTTAAAATCTAAATTTTCAGGCCCCAAATGCTCTCTGGACTCAGAGCCGAAGCTCTTCCTGGCACTCATAAAGCTTTTTATTGCAGAACTCAGACTGAAGCTCATTTCTTCTGCTGGGTAGGTGGGTGCTCTTATCACTCCACCATCCTGCTGGGGTTGAGGTGGGCTTGGGGCTAACTCCCATGCCCACCCATGTGAACACCCCAACCCCTACTAATATGCACACTTAGGATACTAGGTCTGTTAGGAGAAATCCAGCTGCTCTCTTGGATCCAGAAATGAGTTGGTACATAATCACACCCATTTGTCCTTGTTCCCACAGCCCAAGCTCTGGTGTTCTTCCCCAGGTATGGCATTGTTTACGTCCATTTCTGGGAGACTTTAGGAGGATAAAATTCTAATCAGAGAGGGATGACTACATGAACAGTGATGGGTGAAGAAGGACTGGGCGGGGGTAAGAAGAGTGTGACATATTGAGGGGCAGAGACAGCCTGCTTTTGCTTTCTGCAGTGACAAGGCTGTGTTGACCGGCTAGACAGGGTGATGGGACCTGAGCAGTAGGGCCTGATGTCAGAAATGAGGACATGGTCAGGTGGGTGAACCCAAGAGGCTCAGAACAGACCTATGCGTTGCAGGTTCTCATTTTCTTATGGCCAAATGGAGGTTTGAGCTGTAGACAAGGGCAGGCTGTCTGGGAAGGACAGGTTGGGAAGGCGGCTGAAGAAGCACACAGAATACTGGCATGGAAGAAAACTTTATTTCCCCTAGACCTCCAGGCCTACAGCCAAGGCAGTGTGACACATCATTTCCTGTGGCCCTGTTTGGGCAGATGCAGGGTGGCCTGGCCTCCTAATTAGCAGCCCTCTCCAAGACCTGGCCCGTGGCTATGGCCTTCCTTATTGGGGGCATTCTTGTGCATCTCCTCGTGGGAGGCATAGGTAAGCTTTGCTATTAGCATAGAGAACTCCTCAAAGCTCAGCTGCTTGTCCTGGTTGGTGTCCAGGTCCTCCATGATGTGATTTATGGTCTTGTCATCCTTCTTCGGCATCTGTAGGTGTGGGAAAGAGGGCTGTGAGGGCTGGGTATGGCCAGGGAAGGGGCCCTGGGAGCACAGTGAATGACCAGATGGCAAATGCACGGGAGAGGTTGGTCCCTATTAAAGACAATTAAAGATGACCACCGACTGAGCACTCCCAGGGAGCAGGTGCTAAGCATGTGCTAAATACTTACTAATTTTTTCTCCAGACTGCCCTACAACTTGGGTACCCTGGGTCTCTATTTGATAGAAGAAGGCCACACCATTTGCAAATCTAGAAATATCCCCCTCATTTGATCTTTTTAACAACTTTAATAGGAAGAAATCACAGCTTCCTCAAGGAAGACTTAAGGAAATTGAGCCTTAGAAAGGGCTGATAGTTTTTCCCAGGTTGAGCAGGCTTGGAAGCAGAGGAGTGGAGAAGCGAATTCAGATCTGACTTAGGGCCCAGTCCTGTCCTATTCCCTCTACACTCCTCAGGTCGCTCCCTCCCCTCTTTCTCCTAGAGGTTACTAGTTAGTGAAGCTCATTCTAGCCTAACATACTTGCTTAGAAAAGCAAAGTGGTATGAGATCCTGGGTGGGGCAGACAGCAATGCAGGGACTCTTCCAGGAAAGATGGCGGATGAGGTGAAGAGACCCAGGTGGAGCCAAGAGAGAACTAGCTGCCAGCTCTGCCAGTCACTGGCTGGGACACCTCTGCTAAGCCTTCTCCTGGAGTCTTAATGGCCCATCCTGTAGGTCCCCTTCTTGGCCCACCACTCTGCTTCTGGCAGGGGACATGGGGGAGGGGGATGGCGAGCATGTGGGGGGTCCCACAGAGGAGAACCTCACCCACACAGCCTCTTGGTACACCCTGTCCACTCTCATCCAGTAATCTGCTTGCCTGAGATCCTCACCTGTGGAGAGTTGTCACCATCCCTCAGACATCTCATGGTAGTAATTCTCTACCTTACCAGGGAGGAAGGAACACCAGAGTGGAATGGGGACCTACCCTAGGACAGCTGGCCCTGGGAATAGGATTGAGATTAGGACCTATGTGTTCTATTCTTAGTCCAAGCCTCTGTTTTTTCCAGTTTCCCCAGATTTATAAAGAAACCAAAAAGAGTGTTGGAATGAATCCTTCTTTTTTCCCAGAAATCATCTTCAGAACAAGGGAAACTAACATTTTACTGAGTGCTCCGTATATGCCAGTGCTGAGCCGGGTGTTCTCTATATGCTCCTTCTTCCTCTATTTTCTTCCCTAGGCAGGTAGGATTGGACAAGCCCTCCAGCTCTATCCCAAGTTCCCAGCTTGGTCTTAGAGTCCCTCAGCTTCCTGCCAAGTGCTTCCTTTGGTGCTTCCCTTCCCAACACCCAGGTCTCAGTCAAGCATCACTTCAAAGAGGCTCTTCCCCACCATTCTACCTTGTTTTCTTACAGGCACTTCCTGGCATTGGATTTAGCTGTGTTCATTTGTTGTGCGTCTCCCTGACTGGGATAGTGGGTTCCCTGCTCATCGCTACAATAGGGCCCTGTTCCCACAACAGGGTTTCATACACAGCAGAAATTCAATCAGACAATTTCTTGACTCTATCAGTACTGCCTAGCTTTGAGCACCTCTAGTACCTCTGGGTGGAAGAAGCTTGTGTTTTCTCTCTCTCCCCTTCCCCCCATCTCTTTGTCTCTCTCTTTTTGGTACTGTGGACCCAGGGGTGCTCTACCACTGAGTTATACCTCAGTCCTTTATATTTTTTATTTTGAGACAGAGTCTTGCTGAGTTACATGGGTTGACTTCAAATTTGAGATCCTCCTGCCTCAGCCTCCTGAGTAGCTAGGACTACAGGCACGTGCCCACCTACAACTTTCTCCTTGATTGCTGCAGACAACACTTGCTTCTCTCTCTTTAGCCCAGCCCTACCTTGAGGAAGTTTTGTAGCTCTTTCTTCACCAGCTGTTTGAATTCCTTCTGGTTCAGGGTGTCTGGGTTCTCCGACCTTGCTGAGTACTGGTGGAAGACGTTGATCACCGTCTCTATGCTTTCCTCCATCTGTGACAATTCACGTGCCATCTTCTTGCACTCTGTCTGAATAATGGAGAAGTAAGGGTTGGGGTACTTAGAAGAAAGAACAGGCTGCCAACTTCCTTGACATGTCCTCTGGCCACTGGCATGAAGGAAGGGGAGGGGAAAAAGCATATGAACTCAGGAGACTTGAAGAAAATGTGAAGGACACTATAAAGTGTTTCCAGGAGGAGGGTTTCCAGGAGGAGAGTTTGGAAGAAGGTGACTGGGAGGAGAAGAGAAAGAACTGGAAGGCAAACTTCTGCCAGTGGGCAGTGAGTAGTTCACTCACCAAAGCTGAGGAGTCACACAGCCTTTGACAGAGAGGTCCTAGCTCGGCATTTATAGGCAGCTCCTGGCCAGCACTCTCTGGAGAGGATTGCTTCACAGGTAATCAGTTTGGTAAGCCTCCAGGAAGGGGGCTGGGGCAGAACAGGAAATGTTCACATAGTTCCTTTTGCCTTTTTGTGAAATTGCCAGCCCTGAGCCTGGAACTGGTTTGGGAGGAGGCTGGTTAGTTGGTTCATTTGCCCTCAACCCCAACCCCTTTCTCTCCCTGAGCAAGCCACCAACCTGCTGCTCCTATGGCACCACTCACACTCCATCTCCACACTGTGATAGTACCTAGAGATTGTCTGAGGACCCATGGGTGCCTGACACCCTCTGACTCCCCTCTCTTTAGTCCCCTGGCTCTGTGAAGGTGAGGGTTTGGCATGGGGTGTGGCTTGAGTTCTTAGATCTGGAGGGTGGGAATTAGGGTTAGAAGACACTTAGAGGTGACTGACCCTCTTGCATTGCAGATGAGGAATCTGGTGCCCAAGAGAGGGACCCCAGCAAGGTCTCAGAGCTGGTTAGTGACATAACAGAATTTGGACTCAGATATCTTGGTTCTTGGTTAAGGGCAATTGCGAGTATACCTCCTTCTTCCAGTCTGAGTGAGAGATCTTCAGGGTGAATGTGTTACGAGCATCCCTCAGTGTCTACCTCTTCTAAATCTTGCTCCTCATTGGTGTTCATGCCCTCCAGGAACTTACGACCTAGAAGATGGCTATTTTTATGTAGCTTCCTGATGGGCAAGATGGATCCCTCTCCTGCAACAGTCTTCAGTGGCTCCCCACTGCCCACAGAGAAAACTGATATGGCTTAGCTCTGCACACACGGCCCTATGGGGGCATGGGCTCTGTCTCTCTGGTCAGTTTCCCCTTCACTTTCCCTCCACTATAGGCACTAAGGGCCCACCTCCCACCTTGCCACAGCTTTATGGTGAAATCCTACCCACCCCTCATGGCTCAGCTCAAACGCTGCCTCATCCTGGAAACCTGTGCTATTCTTCCCATCAGGGAACAATCCTCTAGGCCAGGACAGTTTCCTCCATACCACTCTGGCTCTTAATGCCTGCTTTCCTGGAGTCAAGTTATTTGCATACTTAGCTTCTGTCTTATGAGTACCTGCAGATCCTGAAAGAGAGGTTCTTTTTCATGTTTATCACCTCCCATGCCCACAGTCTGATCTCTGCCTGGGGGGACACCTTTGTTTTTGCTGAATCATCATGTTTCCTTACTGGCATCCTGACCCTCGCCCCAGGAAGTGTACATGAAGGACTTGTTTCTGGTGTTTCTCTGCGTTCTTGCTCATCCCAGCCTCTCCCCTTCCTTCAGGGAAGATATTCCTCCATGTTCACCTCGCCCAGTCCTTTTCTCTAGTCTTCACAAGGTCCTCCCTCCTTGCCTAGGCCCCTCCTGCCCGCTGCTTCCTGAAAGCCCTGGTCAGCCCCAATGTGTGCTAAGCCTTGGTCCTGGGCACGTCCTGCCTTGCACCTGCTGAGATGGCACATAGAGTTGAGAGTTCAGACTCATTGTGTGACCTTAGGAAATGTATTGAACTTCTCTGTGTTTCACTTTCCTTCATCAGTAAAACAGGATAATAATAGCGCCTACCTTGAGGATTGTGACAATACATATAGAATTGGGAACAGTTCAGGAAATAAGAAGCATTATTATCGGTTCCCTTTTCACTCATGTGTGCAACAAGTATTGGTACCAACATGAGATGCTGGGGGATCTTGGTGAGTGAGGCACAAAACACAGGGGAGACATGATTTTATATCCTGTCTTCCTAATCACATTTTAAACTCTCGGTAGCCAGGGATAGGGTCTGGCACTGTGTTAAGCACACAGCAATCATTTAATAAATGCACATTGAATACACACTTGAATGAATGAATGGTGTGGACATGTCTGTGAAGTTATTGTTTTGTGGTGGTAGGGTACCCAGGGGTGAGTTATACCACCTTTCTTCTTTTCTTGTGTTTTTGAGATAGGGTCTCACTAAGTTGTCCAGGCTGCTCTTGAACTTGTAATCCTCCTGCCTCAGCCTCCAGAGTACCTGGGATTACAGATGTGTGTCACTGTGCCCAGCCAGCCAAAAAATACTTAAATGGAAAGTTCAGGTGCATTTCCCAACTGAGGCTGCCCCTGACTGTTTAGAGGAATCACTGAATTGAGGAAACACAGCAATAGCCAGCTTGGGCCCTGTGTACCCACCTCCTCAGGCAGGTAAGGAATCTAGATTCCTCCTCAGGCATCCTAGGCAGCTGCCACTGGTGCCTTCCCTTGTGCTCCCCTAGTGCTCCCTGCTGTCTCTGTTGGAGCAATTTCACCTGCACCAAGGATTCACACACCTGCAGAACGGGACACATGGTGAACCTGGCCAGGTGTGTGTGTAGGGAGATGTCTGTGGTAAATTGGAGCTTTTGTCATTTAGAAGCTCAGCTGCAGGGAAGGCAGAAAGGGAAAATGGGGAGAATACAAAAGGAACTCACACCTGACCCCCATCTCACTGAACTGGTTGACCCCAGTACGATAGGCTGGAAGGAACTTTCCTACCTGCCCTCCTGTCCCACCCTAAATGTGCCCACCAAAAGTAACTGACCCACTAATCCCATGATGTGGCTCTGCTGAACTCTGTAAAACTCAGACCCTTGTTGTGGCCTGTCGCTATTTTCTCTCCTGAAAATGTGCTCCTTGCTGCTTAATAAAAAGCATTGCTGATCTGTCAGGGTCTGTCCCCATGTCTGTTATTTTTGCTTTCAGTGGGAGCATTCTTACTTGAAGCAACAGCCGGTATTCAGCCTCAGGGGAGGGCTGCCACGTGGACCAGATGTTGCTGGATTTCCCAAAGCCCTGGGGAATGTGCATTTTTATTGCAAACTTTCATTTATAAAATTTGTCAACTAGTTTTAAAGAAAAGCCAAAGCATTAACAATGAAGCATGGTGTGCCTGTAGGCTGACCATGGGTGACCTGCTCTCTGCAGTGGAGTTCTTGACTCTCAGGGCTGTCTCCTTCACTTGGCTGTTGCTCCTCCAGGCAGGGATATTGCTCTGCTCACCTCTGGGATCCTGGCACCCAGCAAGGGCCTGACTTCCTGGGTGCTGGATGGACAGTTGCTGAATGAATAAATGTGGGTGCACAGGAATAATGAAGTGCGTGAGTGTGGAATGAACACTGGTCTCTTGCCCTTTGCCCTGTGACTTTCTGCACAGCTGCTGATTGTCATCATGCAACGTTGGTTCAGGATGAAGGTAAAATGGGAAGGGGAGAGGAATCCCATGCTGACAGTAGGTCCTCATCTCAGGAGACCATGTTGGGGCCCAGATCCCGGGCTAGTTCAGGCCCAGGTGAGGTCAGGGATTGGCCACCCAGGTGGTGACCTGAGCCGCCCGTTCCTGGCTTGATCAGTAGATGCTCCAAGCCCCCTCCTCATCCTCATGGCCAGCCAAGGCCCAGGCTGGACCGAGGGCTGGTGGGAGGTGGATCTTCTCAAGATACTGATTTTCAGGGAAACTCTTAGTTTCAGGGAAACTCTTAGCCTCCTGCTAGGACATAAATTGGGCCAATTTTTCTGGCTCTGGGCAGTGACTCTGGATGTTGTTTTGGAGAGAAAAGGATGTGGTTTCTGGATCAAAAATATGTAAGTGAACAACAAATAGGCAGAGAATCCTGTAGCTTCAATCAAGTCACCAACCCCTTTCCTACGCTCAGGACCAACAGCAGGCCTGAGTGTTTC
>PVHX01021867.1:17879-28960 GCA_004024805.1 Geosciurus inauris
GGCGGGGGCATTAGAAGTCCTTTCCTCTTTAGGGCCTCCATTTTTGTATCCATTAAATGAAGAGGCTGGGTCACCTCAAGTCATTTCTTGTGCTGGCACCAGGTTTTGATGGCATCTTGGTGGGCTCTATGAACACCGCCTTGATGCTCCAGGGCTCTGTGTGATTCCTGGCTCATGTGCTGCTCCCCCAGCAGAGGAAGGCAGGTCCCCTCTTCAAAGCTGCCACCTGGGGCCCAGGCCCTCCCAGTTGAAGCCCAACCTGCTGCCTTTTCCTCCATTCCCTCCCTTTCCCCTTGCTAGGAACTCTCTGGATCTGGACTTTCTGATCTCTCCATTCCCCAATGCTCAGTGTGGGTCTCTGGTGCCTTAAGATGGCTCAGAAGCTGGGCACAGTGGCACATGCCTGTAATCCCAGCACTTAGGGAGGCTGAGACTAGAGAATCACAAGTTCAAAGCCAGCCTCAGCAACGGCGAGGTGCTAAGCAACTCAGTGAGACCCTGTCTCTACATAAAACACAAAATAGGGATGGGGATGTGGCTCAGTGCTCGAGTGCCCCTGAGTTCAATCCCTGGTACCAAAACAAACAAACAAAAAAGATAGCTCAGAGGAGTTATCCACAGGTGACTTCAGACTGTTATCCTGCCATCTTTGGCCTCCAATCTCGTCAAGCCTCCATTGATGGTCCAAACTGGGGTTTCCGCTGAGGGCAGACACATATCCCCTGCCCCAGCTGGGCTGCTCTACGACCACAGTGAGGTTTCTCTGGTAACCTGGCTTCGTAGATCCTTACCCTGACATTTCCCCAGGTCTGAACGCCTCCTCTTATTCTACCTCAGCTATTCAGGCTCAGAATCTTAATTTCTGGGAAATTTTGCCTTCCAAATCAAGAAAGCTGATGTTCCCTTTTCTGTTCCCGGGATGCTGTTTTTCCAGTCCTTCCTTCTCTCCCATTTTCTAGTTGTTGTCCTTACTTTATCCCACACTGAAGTTTCAGCTCTCTGCAAGATTCCAGAGGGGTAACTCAGTGTCTCTCCATTGGCTTTGTCTACCTCTCAGAAATTTCCTTTGTAGAAAATAAGGGCTTTCACAAACATCCCTGTGTTGGCATTATAATTACCGGCCTTTGCTCCTGTCTCCCTCACTAGATAATTAAATCCTTGAGAGCCAGCTTCTCCACTAACTCGTTCTTGAATGATAAGCTTTGCATGTGAGAGACATCTGATAAGCATTCGCAGAATAAAATGACTGACTGACTTGGCTTTCATACACCCTATGCTTAGAAGTTTGTTTCCGGTAATTAAGAAGTTGTGCAACACAGGAGAAGGCAGAGAAGGGAAGGAAGTGGAGAGGAGAGAAGCGGAAATGGGAGGTGGGGGAGACGCCTGGGAGTGGGTGTGTGTGGAAGGCTGCGCCAGGATTCAAGGAGCGCGTGCTGCCACCTGCTGGCCAAACTGCACCAGCGCCTGTGGCTTTCATTTGGCCTGGGTCGTCTTGTTCTCAGGACCCCTTTGTACTTGTAAAAATTACTGACTATCCCAGAGAGTTTTGTGGATTATGTCTAATCAATATTTGCCATATTGGAACTTGAAAAAGTTTGAGATATTTATTAATTCATTTAAATTAGCATTAATAAGCCCAGTACATATTGACATATGTTTCAAAAATTAAAAATAATTATATACAACAACTAGAAAATTTTATCCTGCGAATGCTTATCAGATGTCTCTCACATGCAAAGCTTATCACTTAGCTTTGTTTTACAAAGCTAGTGAGAAGATTGTCAGTTTTTAAAACATTTTCTCCTACTACTTCACTGTATGGATGAAAAGATGATAGCTGTGTTTCCATATCTCCTGCATTTGACATGTTGCAATATATTGTTTTGGTTGAAGATGGGAAGAAAAATCCATTCTCTCACAGACAGGTACTTGGAACAGGGAGGAATATATTAGTGGCCTTTTATTCTTTGATAGACATCCAAACTCAACAATTGGTAATTTGTTAAAAGTTATTTGTAATGTAGATTCTGAAGCCATATGAATGAATTCTTTGTATTGGATTTCATTAGAATCAATTGATCTGTCTTAAAATTTGAATGGATATTTTATTCAAACATGATTTTGTAATATCATATATTAGTCATTCAGAAAATATTGGTTCCCTGAGGTATGCACACCTTCTAAATGATGTCATTTCATTACTTGATATAAATATTTATATGTAAATGTATATGTTTGCATATATCTGTATGTAAATCACATTTGGCAATATCATCACTGATCTCATCTGTCGGTAAAGTCTTTCAGTATGGGGAAGCTGTTAAATCACGGTGGCAGACCTAAATTTTTCAAAGTTCTAATTTTTGCTTAAAAGTACTAATTTTACTAAGTTAACCAATCCCATTAGTTGTTTTCCTTGAAATGGAAGGCACACTTTGTACATTTTCAAGAGGATGTCTGCCATGTACCCAAGTATAAATATGTAGTTTGACTGTTATCTGTTTTTTCAAGTGTTCTTTCACTTGTTCATTCCATGAAAAACTGACTGGTTTGGTTCACAGCTCAGTCCCACAAATGCTTTTCCATGAAAGAACTGGGATTGAGATTTCATAAAATGAATAATTTTCTCTGCTTTTTTTTTTTTTTTTTTTTGGTACCAGGAATTGTACTCAGGAGCACTCAACCACTGAACCACATCCTCAGCCCTAGTTTGTGTTTTTATGTAGAAACCTAAAAACTCACTGAGTTGCTTAGCGCCTTGCCTTTACTGAGGCTGGCTTTGAATTCATGATTCTCCAGTCTCAGCCTCCCAAAGTGCTGGGATTACAGGCATGCACCACCGTGCTCAGCTTCTCTGCTTCTTTAGGAATGTTCTTAATTAAGGCCTAGTGTGGAGGTGATGACCATAATTCCAGATACTTGTGAGGCTGAGGCAGGAGGATCACAATTTGGAGGCCAACCTGGACAACTTAGATCCTGTTTGAAAATAAAAAATAAAAGGGGCTGGGGATGAAGCTCAGTGGTTGAACACCCCTGGATTTACTCTTCAGTACCAAAAAAATTCAAAAACCAAACCAACAACAAAACAAAACAACCTTAGGTGAATTTTTTGGGAGGGAAGGGGGACCAAGGATTGAACCCCAAAGGTGCTTTACCACTGAGTCACATCTCCAGCCATTTTAAAGTTCTGAGAAAGGACCTCACTAAGTTGCTTAGGGCCTTGCTAAACTGCTGAGGCTGGCCTCGAAATTGAGATCCTCCTGCCTCAGCCTCCTAAGCCACTGAAATTACAGGTATGTGCCACCACGCCAGGCTTGAAACTGTTTTTGAAGGAGTGCTTTGTGAAGAGTACAATGACTACTAGCAGAGCTTTGTGCCACTGCCTTGGTTTGTGTTAAGTCCCTGCCAATTCCAATACCACAGTTTGGTTTCTGTGTCACAAGTGCCAATATCAGCATAATGCAGAAGATGAGGAGCTGGGGGTTCTTGGTTTGTGGCTTCCTGTTGCAGGTGGCTCAGGCACATTATTTTGGAGAGTTTCGACCCTTTAGATCCCTGGAAGGCCTCAAGGCCTTATGGGTTTCCCTGGCTCCTCTTTGAGAACCACTGCCTGAGGCATGCATAACCTGAAGACTTCTGGGGAGCTTTTCTTTTCCCTTCCTTATTTTTACACCTTTTAAAAGCATGCTCTGCTACATAGGTGCTGGTAAAGAGACAGACTCAGGGGCTGCCCTCATGAAGGTCATCATTACAATTTAGGACAGGAGGGGACTCTGTCCAGACTAGTCACAGAGGCATCTTGGAAGAAGTCAGGCTGAAGCAGAGCGTCCCCCAGGTGAGGAGTGAGGTGGGAACACACAGGAAGGGCCATGCTCTGGCAGAGTAAGCTGAGATGGGACTGGTGGGTGGTTGACAAGGACTGGGTCATTCAGAACTTAGGAGGTCCTCTTAGAATTTTAGTCCTAAGTTTCCAGAACCAGAGAGGGATGATCCATACTGTTCTTTTTCTCCTTCCTGATGCTTTTGTCCAGGACAGACGTTTGTCAGAGGAATGTGTTGGTGTCTGGACATGGCAGAGCAATTGCGGGTGCTCTTGGTAGCCACCACTCAGGCTTTCCTTGGGTCTCCCATCCCCAATCCCCTCTGAGGAGGGAAATGGAGTGTCTGCACCTCCCGCCACTGATGTCCCTGGATGCAAGGCTGCAGGCTTTATCATTGCAAGGGCTGCGCTGCTGCTTAAGATGGGCAGAGAGCTGGGCTGTGGAGGGACAGCACAGCCCCAGGTGTCAGGAAACCGCTAGGTTCCTATAGTACTGATCTTGGGCTCCTGTTCGTGATCTCCTTCATCTTGGTTTCCGGCTCTACCCACCTGCACCTTCATCCAGGTGGAGCTCAGCAGCCCCTGCTTGTTCTCATGGCTTTGGCTGGGCCTGGGCACATGACTGGGAAGAAAGTGGGTGAATCGGGTGTGCATTCAAGGGATCCTGTTTAGGGAGCTTTTCTTGGGATTTTGACCTGAGAGTGAGACTGACAAAGGGCAGCCTTTCTAGATATGGGCATTTCCTCAGTGTCTCTAGAGACTGCCCTGCCCACTAGGAGCTGAGAGGTCCTCATGGAGGTGTGTACCTTGCTGTGTTCTTGGGAAGTGTCACATGGAGCTTCCTCTGCAAAGATTCACAGCCCAGGGAGAGCAGAGTTGCAGAACACGGATCTGATCAGCAGATGACCCAGTAATATAGTTCTGAGCCAGGACAGGGTGGGGGACTAGAGATGCAAGGCTTGGGGGAGGCTTCCAGTGATGGGGGACAACTTGATGCCAAGGATGTAGTGTGGCAGGAAGGAGTGTGATGCATGTGTAGTTTACAGGGTCAGAATTAGACATAGTAAGCCGAGTGCAGTGGTGCACACCTGTAATCCCAGTGGCTCAGGAGGCTGAGGCAGGAGGATTGCGAGTTCAAAGCCAGCCTCAGCAAAAGCGAGGCATTAAGCAACTCAGTGAGACCCTGTCTCTACATAAAACACAAAATAGGGCTGGGGATGTGGCTCAGTGGTCGAGTACCCCTGAGTTCAATCCCTGGTACTCAAGGGGAGGGGGTGGGAAGAATTAGGCATAGTGAGCTGTCTCCTGGGAATAACTTTATTTCTTTCCCTCCAAGCTGGGGAATCCAGGGAAAAGGAACCGGTGGCATGTTGGTGAAGTGATCTCAATCCACAGCCTTCAGACATCTGGAGCAGATCTGTTTCCATGGGCAGGAAGTTTCTAGACGTCAGGAACACAGCCCCTGGGTCCCACAGGTTGACTGGACTTATTGAGGACTAGGGATGAGGAAAGAGCTTGGGGAAGGTTGGGCAATCTTGCTTTTTCCCAGGGAGGAGATTCCTGGACTTATTCACAGGGCGGGTCCCCAGGTGCTCTCAGCCGGCTGGTTTCACCTCAGTTCCTTTCAGTGCTGTTGCAGAAGGAGCCAGCTTTGAGTCTCAGAGCTCTGTCCTGTCTTTTGTTAGGGATCCCAGACTTTCCTCTTCTCTCTGGGAAGCCAGAGCCTGAGTGCGTCATTCCCAGGGAAGGAGCGCCCTCTAGTGTTGGGGAGAGTGAAGGCTGGAGGAGGAGGCACCAGTTGGAGGAGGGACAGCCTTAGAGGCCAAGTCTGGAAGGAGAAGGAGCTGCCAGCCAATGAGGAGCCAGCAGACTGAACCCTGACCTGCAGGGCTAGGACAGCACAAGGTCCACAGGTATTTCTGGGTCTGAGTGTTTCTTCTTCAGAATCCCTCTCCAGGAGAAGGGACTGGACTCCACCAGATAGAGGGTTAAGATCAGCTTTCCTCTGTCCTAGAACTGGGATTCTCCCTTCCCCCAGTTCCTGTGTCTCCCTCACTTGGTTCTGACTCCAACTGGAAAGTAATTCTCAGCAATGGACCCATGGAGGAGAGCTTGGATTTATGGATGGGACTTTTCTTGGATCTTACTTCCCTTATGTGCAGAAGTGGGGGTTAACAATCCTACCTTATAGAAATGGTGAGCATTAAATAAGACTGCATGTACAAGTGTCTGAACAGGCCCTGCACACAGTAGGTATTCAATGAAATTGAGTTGCGAGGGTAAAAGGACAAGGATGTTTTGCACCTGCTGTGGACATGGGATCCTAGACAGCACGAGCCTCAGGAGGCCCACGGTGTGGCAGGGAGTCAGACAGGGCTACCATGTAGTCTGGGGGTGCTTCATTTGCAGAGTGAGCATAATGATCATGTTAACTGCCAGTGTCTCTCCCAGGGCCACTGCTTTCCTAAGGGCTGCTAAACACAGTGTCCCCATTGGTGTCCTGGGCCCATGTAAGGATGCTGCTCTGGCTTCTTATCATCTCTGTTTTGGGTCTCCAGTCCTGTGGTAAGTTTTCTTTCTCTGGACTTCGAGCATCTTTCCAAAATCTTGCAATAGGAATTCCTAAAATGCTTGCTCTTCCCTGGGTTGAAACAATAGCTTTATACTTAGAACATAGAACTTGGACTCTCTAGACCTGGATGCGACTCCTTGCCCTGCTTCCAATAATGATTTTAAATAAGTTATGCAGTTAAGTCTTAATTTTCCAACCTGAAAATTAAGATAAGGTTACTGACCTCTTAAACTTATTGTGAGAATCAAATGAGATAATGCACACAAAGGACTTACCACTTGGAGAGTAAAAGCAAATAAACTGGAACAATGTATTATTATTACCTCATTCAGAGTCTGACTTGACTTAGGTTTTTGCTTCTCAAAAAAAGAAAAAGAAAATGAAAAAGAAAAGTTCCTTGGAAAGAACACATTTTTAAAAAGTGGGGAAAAAACCCCAATCAACCATACCAAGATTCTAAAATAAAAAAATTAAAAAAAGAAGAAAAAAGTTCCTTGGTGGTAAGAATATCATTCACTGGATATAAGTTGATGCCCTGATGCCCTGTGCCCAAACCCCACCGCTGTCCTTCATGGACCGTGGAGCTTGGGTTAGCAGATGTCCTCCAAATCAAGCAGGCACCCGCCTGCTTCAAGCAAATAATCTTAACTGCTTCTCCACATACTGTTTCTCATGTTTCCATTAGCTAAAATTCACACAGAAGAAGATTTTGTGGTTTGGAAGTACCCAAATGCATTTCCAAGTTGTTTTTTGCGAATTGTGTGTGTAGATGCCACTCCTGAGAATAGGTTGATATTTTTTGACTCCCTGCCCATAACCATTAAGTATCACCCTGGGGACTCACCAGGAGTTGATGTTGGAGAAAGCCACACCCCTTCCTGCTATTGGAGGTGGTCCTCTGGTTAGTTCAGAGGGATTTCTTGGAGGTGGCTTGGGTATTTGGGGAGGCTAAGGGGCAGCAGAGAGGGGGTGGCTCTTTCTGGTCAGAGCCTGTGCCACTGGTATTGGAACTCTCTGAAGTTTGATGCACAGTGAAATATTCTTTTGCAGCTGTTTCCTCCTGGGACAAAACACACACAAAACAGGTGTCTGAGGGTCTGCAGTACTTGTTTGGTAACATCTCTCAGCTCATCAAAAAAGGCAAACTAGGTCTTGATGGTAAGGAATCTTGGGGATTGACTGGGGTTTCTCATGTGGCTGGAAAAATTTCTCAGGTCTGCAGAGCCACATGGCACTGGGACAGGGGCGAATGGGGTCGAGTAGAGAGTAACACTGACCAGCCACTTCATGGATTTCCCTAAGGCATAGGGTTGGTGTCAGGAGGGGATAGAAACCCTGACCTCAGGGAGGAGATTGGGGTGGGGAGACCCAGTCCCTGCCTGGAGGGAGCCTCTAGACCAAGAAAAAGATGCAGCCCTCTTAGGGTGCTGCTCAGGACTTTCTCCAGGGAAAGAGGGTAAGATAGAGATGCTCTTTGAAGTAGGGGCCTGGGCTAAGCAGGGAAAGAGCTGGAAGATAGTGCCTTATTGTGGTTGGGAAGGCGCTGGGGTGGGGCAACAGAGCATCCAGGCTCCCTGGCTGGATCAGACTCTGCCTTAGGGGTGAGATGCAGATATGGGGACAAGTAGGGGAAGTGCGCCTGCCTGCTGAGGGCTTCCTCCTAATGCTCTTCTACCACCATGGGACAGATGTAGCTCAGACATGCACATGCAGCCCAGGTAGCTAATGGGCAACCACAGGGCTGGATGCAATGAATGACGTTCCATGGTTCCCTCCACAGATGTCTTCACCATGGTCCCTCGTAAGGAATGGGGGGCAGAAGCAGCTGGCTGCAGCTCTCAACTGACCACACCAGTGGATGTCCTTGTTACACATCATGTCCCTGGGCTGGAGTGCCATGACCAGACCATTTGCAGCCAGAGGCTGCGGGAACTGCAGGCCCATCATGTCCACAACAACAGTTGGTGTGACGTAGCCTACAAGTAAGAGCCAGAGCTTGGGTCTCAAGGCACATGGCCAAAACTGCTCTCCTAGGATTCTTCTCCCATTTCTTCTGTTTTAGTCAGCACTTTGTTCCTGTGACCAAAATACCTACCAAGAACAACTTAGAGGAGGGAAAATTTTTTTAGGGCTTATGGTTTCAGGGTCTTAGTCCATAGATGGCCGACTCCATTGCTCTGGGGGAAGGGCTCAGCAGAGGAAAGCTGCTCAGCTCATGGCAGAGTCAGAAGACAGAGAGGAGTGAGAGCCACAGGGGAGATGAACCCTTCCAAAGCACTCTCCCAGTCACCTACTCCTCTAGTCATGCCTCACCTGCCTACATTCACCTAGTTTGAATGGACTGATTAGGTTACAGCTCACACAATCACTTTACCTCTGAATATTCCTGCATTAACAGGAGCTTTTGGGAGAAACCTTACGTCCAAATTATAATACTTTCTCATTCACTTCCTTCACTTTCTGGACTGTGGTCATGTAGGTCTTATAATGAATAAAATATTTGAAACCCTCATGAAATCCCCAATCCTTTGGGATTTTCCATGAGGTTCTCTTCTGAGAACTCCCCAAAGAAGGACAGTCCAATGATAACTAATCTTCCTACCCACTCCAAACCTGGTTTGCCCAGCACATCACAGGTTACAGATGACTTCCTTGTCCCTGAGTGCCTTTGCTCCCCAGCAGCTCTGACTTTGGCAGAGTAGGTGTCTCCACCTCCCCAGGTAGGAAGGTAGGGAGGCTGTTTGATTTTTTCAAGGTTCCACAGCTGTGGAGTCACAGAGACTGAATTGATTCAAAATCGTCTCTCCACTCACCACATACACCTTGATGGGGCAGTCATCCATCTGTTGCTCTAAGATCCATCTAGGAGACTCACATTTGACTTTGGCCAGCTATGGACAGTTCCTGAGCATGGTCATGACTTTTGCTTCAGCATCCACCAGGCTTGAAGTCCTTGATGGTGAAGGGAGATAGGAGCTGATGGAAATCTCCCTTGGCTCCCAGCCCTTCTGAAGGACAGTTTTAAAATACACATACACAGTTCAAGGGGTGGCCACTGTGAAGCCAGCCCAGTTGTGCACACTTTGTTTGGTTTCTCCTTCCTGTCTCACTCTCCTTATGCCCTCACTCTGGCTTCTGGGATCACTTCCCCAATGCACTGTCTGCTTCCACATCTTTGTCTCAGGTACCAGATATATGCAAGACAGTTACCTCGCAGGGAGAAATCAGATAAATAGCTGGTATGAAGATTACACAATGGGCATTGTGCATTTTGGAAGAAGAAGGATAGCCATGTTTAAGAAAGTGTGGAGTCTGAGGACACTAGCATTGTGTGATTGGGTCAATGCTAATTACTGTGAAGATCCTAGGACCCCCCCCCCCCTTCTTTCTGAGTGCATGGGATGATTTATATACAACTCCAGTATCTGAGCAAGGGATGGGGGAGGTAAGGAGTGCTGGAGCAGGTCCTTTAGAATGTTAAGGACTAGGATAAATTACTTGGTCTTTCCATTGCTTGGGAAGAATCCACAAGAATTCCTTTTAGTGAACGTGGCTCAAGCCCTTCTCCATTTGGAGCCTGGGTAAGTTGTTTCCTCTCTCAGGGGTGGGCTACAGTGTCAGCCACTAAACCTGTGTTTTCTTGATGCACAGCTTTCTGATTGGGGATGATGGCAAGGTGTATGAAGGTGTTGGTTGGAACGTCCAAGGCTCACACACCCAAGGCTACAACAACATTTCTCTGGGCGTCGCCTTCTTTGGCACCAACGAAGGTAATGACCACCCAAGCTGAACCTTCTCCAAAGAGTCCGTACCACTCAACACTGCTTATCTCAACACTCTGCAGCCTTCTTAGACTTCTCCGAAGATCCACTCTAGGAATTCTCTTCACCATTGACCTCCATGACATGGCTTTGTGAAGTTCCTTCTCCAACTGCTCTGACTTCTTTCTCTGTCTCCACAGAAGCTCCTCTTCTAGCCATCTCATGAGTAGAGCTGCTCACGGGTCTTCTCTGTGCAACTATGTACTGCTAATCTTAGCTTGGAAATATCTGGGCTTTCTCTATCACTTTTGGGTGAATGATTATCTCATCTTCCTCTAATGTCAACTTTCTGTAGCTGCAGACTATACTCCCAGATTCCTGCTTGACACCTTCTCCTTCCATCTCTCACTCCCAGATTTTTTATACATTGTTTAAAAATGACTCACAGGTCCCTAATCTCTGACTCCATTTTCTTCTAGCTTATTTCTCCGAACGTTCTACCATCTGCCTTGGAACATACATTGTCCAGGACTATTTCATTGAATTTGTGCACCCCTTACTGTTAACAAAGATCTTGCATACCTTGATGTTCATTTTCCTCCCCAATATTCTTTGAGATTGTCCAGGTGGATTTCACGATTTTTATTACCACAGAGTGCAGTCTGAGTTTCAGAGAAGTAAATAACTCAAAGTGACACAGCCATAAGTAGAGGAATCAGAATGTGAGTCTGTATCCTCTCCTGCCAACTCCAGGGTGGTTTCCAGCATGCCAGAGGACTCACCGTGGTCAGCCTTTTTGTTTACTAATTGATTAGTTAATGTATTTGTTTATAGATTTTTAAAAAAATTTTTTTTATTTAAATGCGTTTCAAGTCATAGTACATAAACAGAGCTCAGTTTTTCCATTTCTCTGGTTGCAAGTCATAAA
>PVHX01021868.1:0-22641 GCA_004024805.1 Geosciurus inauris
CTATCATTATTTGCAGACGATATGATTCTATACTTAGAGGATCCAAAAAATTCTACCAGAAAACTTCTAGAAGTAATAAATGAATTCAGCAAAGTAGCAGGATATAAAATCAACACCCACAAATCAATTGCATTTCTATACATCAGCGATAAACCCTCTGAAAGAGAAATTAGGAAAACTATCCCATTCACAATAGCCTTATTTATTTTTTATTTATTCTACTTAGGTATACATGATAGAATGCATTTTGATTCATTGTACACAGATGGAGCACAACTTTTAATTTCTCTGTATGTGATTAGAATCACATCATATATACAGTCATACATGAAGCTAGGGCTATGGTGTTCATCTCATTCCACCATCTTTACTGTCCCCATAACCCCTCCTCCCTGCCAACCCTTTGGACAAAGTTTCTCCATTCTTCCCATGTCCTTTCCTCCATTATGGATCAGCAACCACTTATCAGAGAGAATATTCAGCATTTCGTTGTGGGGGATTGGCTTACTTCGCTTAGCATGATATTCTCCAACTCCATCCATTTACCTGCAAATGCCATAAATTTATTCTCTTTTATTGCTGAGTAGTATTCCATTGTGTATATATACCATGGTTTCTTTATCCATTCATCTATCAAAGGGCATCTAGGTTGGTTCCAAAGTTTAGCTATTGTGAATTGAGCTGCTATAAACATTGAAGTGGCTGTGTCACTGTAGTGTGCTGTTTTTAAGTCTTCTGGGTATAGACCAAGGAGTGGGATAGCAGCTCAAATGGTGGTTCCATTCCAAGTTTTCTAAGGAATCTCCATACTGCTTTTCAGATTGATTGCACCAATTTGCGGTCTCACTAGCAATGTATGAGCATACCTTTTCCCCACAACCTCACCAACACTTATTGTTGTTTGTATCTTGATAATTACCATTCTGAGTGGGGTGAGATGAAATCTTAGAGAAATTTTGATTTGCATTTCTCTAATTGCTAGAGATGTTGAACATTTTTTTCATATGTCTGTTGATCAATTGTATATGTCCTTCTGTGAAGTGTCTGTTCAGCTCCTTAGCCCATTTATTGATTGTGTTGTTTGTTTTTTTGGTGTTAAGTTTTTTGAGTTCTTCATATATCCTCCAGATGAGTGCTCTATCAGATGTGCATATGGCAAAAATTGTTCCCAGAATATAGGCTCACTCTTAACTTCATTGATTGTTTCTTTTGCTGAGAAGAAGCTTTTTAATTTTAATCCATTCCATTTATTGATTCTTGATTTTACTTCTTGCACTATAGAATTCTTGTTAAGAAAGTAAGGTCCTAATCTGACATAATGACGATTTGGGCCTACTTTTCCTTCTATTAGGCATTGGGTCTCTGGTCTAATTTCCAGGTCCTTGATCCACATTGAGTTGAGTTTTGTGCATGGTGAGACATAGGGGTTTAGTTTTATTTTGCTGCATATGGATTTCCAGTTTTCCCAGCATCATTTTTTTGAAGATGTTATCTTTTCTCCAGTGTACATGTTTGGCACCTTGTTCTAGAATAAGATAACTGTACTTAAGTGGGTTTTTCTCTGTGTCTTCTATTGTGTACGATTGGTCTTCATGTCTATTTTGGTGCTAGTGCCATGCTATTTTTGTTACTATAGCTTTGTAGTATAGTTTAAGGTCTGGTATTGTGATGCCTCCTGCTTCACTCTTCTTGCTAAGGATTGCTTTGGCTATTCTGGGTCTCTTATTTTTCCAAATGAATTTCATGATTGCCTTTTCAATTTCTATAAGGAATGACATTAGGATTTTAAATGGAATAGCATTGAATATAGCGCTTTGGATAATATGGCCTGCTACTTCACTAAATTAATTTATTAATTCTAAAAGTTTTCTGGTGGAATTTTTTGGTTCCTCTAAGTATAGAATCATGTCATTGGCAAATAATGATAACTTAAGTTCTTCTTTTCCTATTCATATCCCTTTATTTTCTTTCATCTGTCTAATTACTCTGGCTAATGTTTCAAGGAGTCTGTTAAATAGCAGTCATGAAATAGAACATCCCTGTCTTGTTCCCATTTTTAGAGGGAATGCTTCCAATTTTTCCTCTATTTAGGATGATGTTGATCTTAGGTTTAGCATAGATAGCTTTTACAAAGTTGAGGTATGTTCCTACTATGCCTAGTTTTTGTAGTATTTTTAACCTAAAAGCGTGCTGCATTTTGTCAAATGCTTTCTCTGCATCAATTGATGAAATCATATGATTCTTATCTTTAAGTATATTGATGTGATGGATTATGTTAATTGATTTCTGTATGTTGAACCAACCTTGCATCCCTGGAATGATCAACTGCACTTGATCATGGTGCACTATTTTTTTGATATGTTTTTGTACGTGATTTACCAACATTTTATTGAGAATCTTTGCATCTATTTTCATCAGGGATACTGGTCTGAAATTTTCTTTCTTTAATATGTTTCTGTCTCGTTTTGCTATCAGGGTGATACTCTCCTCATAGAATGAGTTTGGAAGGATTCTCTCCTTTTCTATTTTATGAAATAGTTTGAGGAGTATTGGTATTAATTCTTCTTTGAAGGTCTGGTAGAACTTGCCTGAGAATCCATCTGGTCCTGGGCTTTTCTTGGTTGGGAGACTTTTGATGGCATCTTCTAATTCTTTGCTTGAAATAGATCTGCTTAAGTTATGTGTGACCTTCTTGTTCAGTTTGGGCAAGTCGTATGCCTCTAGAAATTTGTTGGTGCCTTCAGGGTTTTCTATTTTACTGGAGTATAAATTTTCAAAATAGTTTCTAATTATCCTCTGTATTTCAGTATTATCTGTCGTGATATTTCCTTTTTCATCATGAATTTTAGTAATATGTGTTTTCTCTTTTCTTTTTGTTAGGGTGGCTAAGAGTTTGTCAATTTTATTTATTTTTTCAAGGAACCATCTTTTTGTTCTGTCAATTTTTGAATTGTTTCTTTTGTTTCCATTTTATTGATTTCAACCTTGATTTTAATTATTTCCTGTATTCTGCTTTTTTTGTGTGTGTTAGTTTGTTCTTCTTTTTCTAGGGCTTTGAGATGTAGAGTCAAGTCATTTATTTGTTGACTTTTTTTCTTTTCTTGAATGAGCTTAATGCAATGAACTTTACTTTTAGCACTGCCTTCATGGTGTCTAAGATTCTGATATGTTGTATCAGAGTTTTTAATTACCTTTAAGAATTTTTTTTTTATTACTTCCCTGATGTATTCTGTTATCCATGTGTCATTCAATAGCTTATTATTTAGTCTCCAGATATTGGAGTAACTTCTATTCTTTAATTTGTCACTGATTTCAAATTTTATTACATTATGGTGTGATAGAATGCAGGGTAGTGTCTCTATTATTTTTTTGTATTTGCTAACACTTGCCTTGTGACATGACAAATGATCTTTTTTGTAAAAGGATCCATGTGCTGCTGAGAAAAAAGTTTATTTGCTCATTGATGGATGAAATACTCTATATATGTCTGTTAAGTATAAATAATTAATTTTTTATTGAGTTCTATGGTTTCTTTGTTTAGTTTTTATTTGGAAGATCTATCCAGTGGTGAGAGAGCTTTGTTAAAGTCACCAAGTATCATTATGTTGTGGTCTATTTGATTCTTGTAGTTCAGAAGGATTTGTTTGATATACATAGGTGCCCCATTGTTTGGTGCATAGATATTTATGATTGTTATGTCTTGTTGATGTATGATTCCCTTAAGAAGTACTAAACGCCCTTCGTTATCCCTTTTCACTAACTTTGGCTTGAAGTCCACTTTATCTGATATGAGAATGGAAACTCCTGCTTGTTTACATGGTCCATGTGAGTGATTCATTTTTTCCCACCCTTTCACTTTCATTCTATGGATGTCTTTTCCTGTGAGATGAGTCTCTTGAAGACAGCTTATTGTTGGGTCTTTATTTTTATCCAGTCCATCAGTCTATGTCTTTAATTGATGAGTTTAGGCCATTTACATTCAGGGTTATTATTGAAATATGATTTGTAATTCCTGTCATTTTGGTTTATTTTTGGTTTTTACCTTGAGTTGGTTTCTCTTTTGACTGGAGTTTTCTTTTTAATGTAGTTTCACTCTTTGTATATTTTTATTGTTAATTATCATTTCCTCCTCATGGACTATTTTGATAAGAATGCTGTGTAGTGCAGGCTTCCTTGTTGTAAATTCTTTTAACTTTTGTTTATCATGGAAGGTTTTTATTTTATCATCAAATCTGAAGCTCAATTTTGCTAGTTATAAGATATTTGGTTGGTGTCCATTTTCTTTCAGAGCTTGGTATATGTTGTTCCATGATCTCCTGGCTTTGAGGGTCTGGGTTGAAAAATCTGCTGAGATCTGAATTGGTCTCCCCCTATATGTAATCTGATTCCTCTCTCTTGCAGCCTTTAAAATTCCATCTTTATTCTGTATGCTGGTCATTTTCATTATAATGTGCCTTATTGTAGATCTGTTGTAATTTTGTACATTTGGTATCTTATAAGCCTCTTGTATTTGATTTTCAATTCATTTTTCATGTTTGCGAAATTTTCTAATATTATTTAATTGAAGAGATTGTTCATGCCTTTGATTTGAAATTCTGTGCCTTCTTCTATCCCGATAAATCTTAGATTTGGTCTTTTGATGCTAGTTCATAATTCTTGTATGTTCTATTCCTGATATCTTACCATCTTCACTGTATGGTCAACTCTATTTTCAAGATTGTATATTTTGTCTTCATTATCCAAGGTTCTCTCTTCCAAGTGATGTAGTCTGCTGGTGATGCTTTCTATCGAGTTTTGTATTTGGTTTATTGTTTCCTTCATTTCAAGAATTTCTCATTTTTTCCCACAATCTCTAGCTCTTTCTTAAAGCAATCCTTTTCTACCTGTATTTGGTCCTTTATCTCTTTGTTGTCATCAATTTTTGCCTTTATTTGCTTTCTTATCCTTTTGTTGGAGTGATCAATTTTTGCCTGTATTTGCTAACTAAAGTCATTCTTTAATTCACAGATCATTTTAATTATGTACATTCTGAATTCTTTCTCTGACATTTTATCAAATGTGCTGTCAATTGATTCTATTTTTGTAGTATCTTGGTTTATTTGAGGCATTTTCTTCCCTTTACTTTTTATGTTGATGATGAATCTTCTTTTCTTGGAATGCCGATCTGAGGTATTGCAGTTTCTATCCTATAATTTTGTAGTGTCACTACAGATTACCTGTATCTCACCTTGGAGATCACTTCCAGTCCCCAATAGGTTTCTCCAGATGGACACTACTGCCACTGAAGATGGTGGTGGCTGTAGTGGAGGAAACTCAAGATGGCAGTGCCCTTGGCTGGGCTCCCACTGCTGTCCCTGAAGCTGGTCCTGGGCCTTGACTTGTGTTCCTGCTGGTCAGCAGGAACTCTGGCACAGAAGTAGGGGTGGTCCCAGGCCTCACTTAGGCTAAGTCTCTTGCAGGGGTCTCCAGAGGCAGACCTTCCCTTGGGTCTGTGTTCCCCTGTGACTGGTGGCTAGCAATCTCTGGTCTGCCCTTGGCTGGGCTTCCATGATGGTCCCTGAAGGTATTCCTGGGCCTTGGCCTGTGTTCCCATGGTTGGGCAGGAACTCTGGAATGATTTTGCAGTTTAGATAACTAATGATTAGATATTATTTATTGAACTTTAATTTCTGTTATACTTTTGGACTTAATACATGTAATACTAAATTGCTATCAATACTCAGAAATTGTATTAGAAGTTTGTTTACTCATCCCATTTGAGAAAATGAGATATATTCTTTAATATCATATAGTTCAGCTAACAGTTACTTTTGAAGTGATAGCTTACCACAGATTTAACTGAGCTTTAGGTACATTTTGAGGAAAATGAATCTATAATTTTATATCTCAAAGCAAAAATGAATTAAAAATATATAGCTTGAACTAATAAACAGATTTTTAAAGGTCATTTTTGGTTCTTTCAAAATTTGAAACTCAGATTTTGTCATAGTTTGTCAAATTTTTGAAAAGAATTTAGTGATGCCTAAATTGGATGCCTATAACCATGAAAATCAACTTAGTAATTCTTCCTTATAATCTATATGTAGAAATTTATAAAATTTGAGAAAGATAATATGTTTATTATTTTAGTAAAGAGCAGGATAAATAGCAATATATAAGAATGTGAATCAAACCTGAGAAGTTTGAAAACAGAAATCTCAAATGGAAAGTACTAGGGTTATTTTTGGCCAAATCTATACAAACATGTGTTTAGTTAAATAAGTGGAAGAGAAATTCAATGAGATCCTAGTTCCTGTGTTGAACAGCATAAACACCCCAGCTTCACTGTTATTCATGAATTTTACCTATTTGGTCCTGCAAGTGACAAAAGGCACAAAAATAAAGCAGTTACTGAACAAAATTCTATGCAAGGCAATAGGCCAATTTAGTTACTTAGTTATGATATCTATTCTGTAGAATCTTACATTCTAACAAGGAACTAGAAGCTTACAGAATGTTTAACTTTAATTTCTGTATGTGGATGGCAGGAGAACAGTAATAACATTGTTGTGAGAAAAAAATATAAACTGCATGTCAAATTCACATATAATATAAAATATATGTAGTTCATTGAGACTAGAAGATGCAATTAAGATTCACTTTTTTTTTCAGGACAATTTCTAATTTTATTAGATAAGATGGTAGATTATACATAGTTATAGCAGAAATACAGAAATGGACACAAAATGATTCAAAAGAATCTTATTGAATAATATTTACAGGGTTTATATAAATTTGTCTGATTCACAAGAATTAGACTGATAGTTGTTCATAAGTAAAGCACTGCTAAATATTTAGGAAATATAAAAAATGAGAATACACTAATCCTGTCTTTAAGGATTTTACTTAAGTAAGAATGGGTTTATATACATAAATATTAATAAATAATTCATACATAATTCCCATCAATCACTGGTTGAGAGCTGCTTCCAGGAGATTAATTCCCTAAGAGTTAGAGTTTGCCATATGCTTCAGTAGAATAGCCTTCTATAGTTTCAGAAAGATCAGTCAATCAATCAATCAATCCTCAGGAGTAGAGAAGCAAAGAATAGGACTGGGAAGCCCTCAAGTTAACATTGATATGATATCATTCAAAGAGTTGAATCTGGGCTCTAATAGTGCCTGCTACACATCTATAACATGTTATTTATGACATACATCTTACAAAATTACATTAAAATATCTCTAAACATACTAAAAGACTCACTTCTTTAATATGCTAGATGGTAGAACAGATGGTAATAAAAAATTAAAGAACAATAAAAATACACTCATATTGGAAGCCAAATAGTTCTATTGAGTCTTGTCACATTAATTTAGCTCAAAAACCATGGATGAAGTTATAGACCTCTCATATTTGAAGCAATCTATTTTGTTTTTTTGAGGCATTAGTCCTCAGATTTTCCATGACTCTTTGATGTTGTTCCAAATTTTCACAGGTGTGCACCATTTTTGATAAATATATAAACCTTCTTGTTGCTAAAATTAAGTACATGTTCTGTCATAACAATATCTGATGATATGAGAAGTAGGAGATGACATATAGTGTACTATAAAGCCATATGCTTTAAAATGTGTTTATTAAAACATGTAAGAACTATGCCCCAGGAATATTAGGCAAGAATTTTATTTTGTCATTGAATAAAGAATTTTCTTAACTTTTTGACACAGTGAACCAAGTTTAATAATTACATAACCAAAGATGATTTTTATAGACACTAAAAATTATTGTTATTCTGTAGTACTGACAGCATTTTAGTAATTACTGACATTTGTGTATGGTTTGAATTTCTTCATTACTTTGTTTGTCATTGGAATTATAATATCCTAAATTGCACTAGTTACAGAAAATATCCTGAGAAATATCAGCCAAGGTGAGGGATGTATGTTGTGCTAGTGCATCATTAACTTATTGAAATAAATTTATTAATAATTAAATATTTTATTTTTTTGAATGTATGATAAGTAGAAATTTTCATAACCTGGTTACTACATAATTACTATTATTATTAAATGATAAATAGATGTTTAATTGCAAATCTTGGGGCATGGTTTATATGAGATTTCACATAGATTTAAAATCAAAACTATTGAAGCAATGGAAGAATGCAATTCTACCTTTAATTTCTTATTTCACTTATACCAAGCACTGAATAATATCTTAAGGATGATTTAGAAAATGCTGAGACTGTGTAGATTCTGCGTGGGAATGAATAGTTTTCAACTGATAACAGTTGTTTCATTTTTCCATATGAATCCCTTTTCAAAATTGATTGAATATTAATGGATGTTTCTACCCTTGATACAGAATATTGAAAAATTATACTTCAAAAATATCATCTCAAACTTATTACATAGCAACAGCTTCCAAAAGCTCAGTTATAAACCCTATGTATGAGATAACATAATGAATAGTTTCTTTCCCCTTTTTTCTAAATGGCCCTCATTTGTTTACCACATTTATACTTCTACTATATTCAGCTACCACCTGTACTTAAACTATCTCTTTAAAATCTGTTTTATTTATATAACTGTATTTTTAAAAGAAGCATGTCACCACTGAAAGTGAACCATGAAATTCATTTATTAAATACCAAGTAGTTTATATAAAGTATGCACAATAAAGATAAAATACTATTACATTTAAAATAAAAAGAAATTTTATATAAATAAAAAGAAATCCATTCAAGCAATAAAACTAAGTACCCAAATATATATACCTATGGTGTTGTGGTTGAGATATGAGTTGTCGCCCAAAAGCTCATGTGTGAGACAATGAAAAAAGTTTTAGAAATGTATTGATTGGTTTACAAAAGCCTTAACCTAATTACTGAACTAATTCCCTGATAGAGATAAACTGAGTGCTAACTGTACTTTTTAAAACTTGAAGTTGGGTGGTGTCTGACATCTTACACTGTTTTTCCTTTAATATTTCATTAGGTCTTTTTTTTTCCATATAAATACTTGAATCAATTTGCCAATATCCACAAAATAATTTTCTAGGATTTTTATTAGGACTATGTTGAATCTAAAGATTTAATTAGGAAAAACTAACATCTTAACAAAATTTCCTATCCATGTAGATAGAACATTTCTTCATTTAGATTTTTTGATTTGAAAAAATATTTTGATTTGATGAAATTTTTTGATTTGATGAAATAAATTTCATCAAAATTTGTAGTTGCTCTCAGATATATTTTGTATATATTTTATTAGAGTTACTCTTCATCTTTACAATTTTTGAAGTTAATGTGAATTGCATTGTGTTTTAATTTCAATGCCTAATTGTTAATTGCCAATATAGAAATAGAATATATCTCCATATATCTAGAATTTTCTTTTATGTTTTTAATCAAAGTTAGTGGTTTTCCTCAGATTTTGTAGGCATTTTATTAGAGTTACTCCTCATCTTTAAAGTTTTGAAAGCCAATCTAAATGATATTGTGTTCTAAATTTCAAATACCATTGTTCATTGCTGGAATGTAGAAAATAATTGACATTTCTATATTACCTTTGTATCCTGAAAACTGGCATAATCACTTGATTAAAGAAAACATCACTTGGTTAAAGAATGCTTTGATAATTCTTTGTGATTTTCTATTTCAATAAGCACTGTCATCTGCAACCCAAACATGAGTATTTCTTATTTCCCAGTCTCTGTGCCTTTTCCCCCCTTTTCTTATCTTGTTTCATTAGCCAGGACATTAAGTACAATGTTGAGTTAAAAATCATTTGGTTGCTCTTCTATGGAACTTTGAATTGAGCACTAAGTTGATTTGTTTTCATTCTTTCTTTTTTCTGATAAATGCATTTGCAAGTATGAAGTTGACTCTATCCACTGAGTTGGACTCATGAATCTGATGTGTATTCATTTTATTGTAACTTAGTTTAAAACATTTTATATTTCCTTTGGTATTTTAGTATAAATTAGGTTAATTTATGAATTTTATCTTCTAGGGTAATTTTACTTTATATTTTAGTTTTATGACATTCTGCATTCATTAAAATTATTCGAATTCCTTTAACCTCCTTTATATGTGCACTGACTTCCAATGTTTTATATATTTTCAAATATGAACTTTGTTCTCTGCTATATACACATGTAATGTGATATATATAATGTGATGTGTTTAATAGCCTTAAATATGTGTGTATTGATAATGTACATAATCTGATATATACATATATACACATATATATAGCCTCCAAAAAGATGTTGTTTTTATATTTCTGATGCATTATTTGAAACATACATAATATATAATCTTGACATAAGATTTGAATGATTGCATATTGCTTATTTCTTAAAATGTTTGCTTTCTATTTCTTTGCTTATTCCTATTTTTTTGGCTTATGCTTTTGTCAACTACATATATTAGATGAATGTAAAATTTTCAGATAAAAATAAGATCTTCAATTAAATTTATTGATATATCTGTTTATGTATTTCAGTTCATTTATCTAAATAGTTTATGACTACTGCTATACACATATTCATAATATACCTTCTTGAATTGCTGTTCCTTTCTTCTAACAAATAGGCTATCTTTATCTTTTATGATATTTTCATTGTATATTATTTTTATTAAACTTCTTTATGCTATCATATTCCATTGACATTGTCACAACACATCAGCCTTCTGTTGTCTTAGGTTTTTTTTTTAGTCTTTATGTTAATTCGAAACTAATAAAATATCCTCTAGCTTTCTTTTTCTCTCATTCTTTTTGTTGTTGTTGTTGTTTTATTGGTGTTTTCATTTTACTTGGTTTAAAATCCTTGGACCTAGGGAAGTAAAAGAGTGCTTCCAAAAAATTTCAACATTTTTGGATAGTACTTCCAAAAAATTACAATGAGAAGAAAATAATACAATAATTCTCTTTTCACTTCATTTGTCTTATAATTTTTTGTGCATTTCTCTTCAAAACTTTAGTAACAATAAACTGTGTGTGTGTGATTTCTAAAAGTTATGTTTGGTTCTTTCATGTCATTTATTTGTGATTCATACTGCATGTATTAGCATTAATTTTGTGAGCCATATTTTATTTTTTAAGCTTTTTAAATCATATTTTTAAATTTCTACTTATATGACTGTCATGCTCATTTTTCTCAAATGTGTATGCTTTCTCTTTCTTACAGTCATCCATTTTCTTTTGTGTTCCTTCACTTTTAGTTATAAATTCATTTGTATAACAAATTGTTTTTTTAAAGAATACTATATGTTTTTGTTGTGTAATGACTTCTACAAAGTAATTTACATTTGCCTCTATTGATGCCATGCTAATTTAGCTATTTCAAGTCCAAATCCTGAGTCTTTATTTGGGGTTGTTGCTTCTTTTTCAGAATCATACATGGGACCTTCTTCTGTTCTTTTATTTATACAATGCTATGAAGGTGATAGAATTTTTAAAAATCATGGCTTTATTTAAGCAAGCACTTATTTGTGTCTTATTTTCATGAAGAAAGCATTCCTTTGTTGTGCTTGGCCTTGTAAAATGGGTTTTGTGTTTGTTCTCTGACTAGTTTGAGCTTGGTGCCACTACTCTTAGAGGCCTTATAATCTCAGTCTTATACTTTTTGTTTAATATTGTTTAATATCTGGAACATCTTGGATAGGTCAACTTAGAAAATCCTTTTGACGATCTGATGACTCTGGTTTGTAATTCTCTTCTAATGACACATAAATAAATTCTTCTTTCAATATCAGCTATAAATTTACTTTTAATTTTATGTTTTATCCATTCATAAATCAGTATCTTTCTTATATTCCAATAAGGAATCTACTGATAAAAAAGTCAAGAAAATGATCCCATTCACAATTACCTAAAAAAAATAAAAGAAAAAAGAAAACTTGGTAATTAATCTAATCAAGGAGATGAAAGACCTCTACAGTAAAACTGTAGAATACTGAAGAAAGACATTGAAGAAGACATTAAAAAATAGAAAGACCTCCAACTTCTTTGAGTGGCAGAATTAGCATTGTCAAAATGTCTATATTACCCAAAGCATTATATAGGTTGAGTGTAGTTCCCATCAATAAACCAATGATATTCTTCATAGAATTAGGAAAGAAAAAGGCCTAAAATTCATTTGGAAGCCAAGAATAGCCAAAACAATCCTGAATAAGAAATGTGATATTACAGTCATCACAGTACCTGATCTTAAATTATGCTACAGAGATATAGTATCAACAACAACATACTATTGGCATTGGAATAGACACAGAAATTAATGGAACAGAATAGACAAAACAGAGGCAAACCCACATAATTACAGTTGTCTGAAACAAAGATGCCAAAAATATATTGTGGGAAAAGTCTTTTTAACAGATAATTCTGGTAAAACGGGGTATCCTTATGTATCCTTATGTAGAGGGATGACATCAGAGCCCTCTCTCTCAAACTGCACAAGAGTCAAATCAAAGTCAATCAGAACCTAGGAATTAGAACAGAAACTACGCAACTGGTAGAAGAAAATACAGGTTCAATCTTCTAACACAGGCATCAACTTCTGTAACAAAACCCCTAATGCTCAAGAAATAAAACCAGGAATCAAGAAGTGGGATTCCATCAAATTAAATTGCATCTGCATAGCAAAGGAAATGATTAAGAGAATGAAGAGAGAGGCTGCAGAATGGGAGAAAATCCTTGCCAGCTACTCCTCTGAAAGGGGATTAGTATCCTAAATATATAAAGAACTAAAAAACTTAATACCAAAAATACTAATGCCTCTATCAATAAATGGGCCAAAGAACAAAATATACTCCTCTCAAAACAAGAAATACAGATGGTCAATGCATATATGAAAAATTGTTCAGTCCCTGACAAAGGGGAATGCAAATCAAATGCAAATTAAAACTACATTGAAATTTTATCTCACTCCAGTCAGAATGGGAATCATCAAAATACAAATAATAAGCCTAGAACGTAGCTCAGTGGCAAAGCATTTGCCTTGCATTTGCAAAGCCCTGGGTTCAATCCCCAATTCTCAAAAGAAAAGAATACAAATAAGATAAAACGCTTTCAAGGATGTGAGGAATAATGTATCCTTGTAATTTGTTCATGGTATTGCACATGAGTACACCCACTCTGGAAAGCATTATGGAGATTCTTCAAAAGAATAGGAATAGAATCACCATATGATCAGCTATCGAACTCCACAGTATTTTATCCAATAGAATTAAATTCAGCATTCTACAGTGACACAGCCACGCTATTGTCTATAGAAGCACAATTCACAATAGCCAAATTATGGAAATAGCCCTGGTGGCTATCAACAGATGAAAGTATTAAGAAAATGTATATATACACAATGGAGTTTTACTCAGACGTAAAGAAGAATGAAATTAGGACATTTGCTAGTAAATGGGTGGAAATAAAGACCATCATGCTGAGTGAAATAAGCCAGACTCGGAAAATCAAGGATTGAATGTTTTATCTCATATAGAAGCTATGGCATATTAAAGAGAAAAAAAAAAGATGTGTGGGGCGTCAGATGTCACAGAGGGAATATCAGTGGGGTAGAAGTATGAAATTGATGGAGAAGGAGCAAGGACAGAAAAGGGGAGGAAATGCACGATGAATTTGACAAAATTACACTATTTACTTCTATAAATGCACCACATTGAATTTCACCTTTGTATATATCTATAAATTACCAAATTAATAAATAAATGGAAGACTCATGTAGTAGAGGAAGGGAAATAGGGAAAATAGGGGAGGAAAAGAAAAGGCACTGAGGACTGAAATGGAGCAAATTAAATTCAATGATTATGTTAAATTAAATTTATTAATCATAAATTTTATGATTGTATTAAAATGAACCCAACTCTTATGCATAACTATAATGCACTAATACAAACATTTAAAAAATACAAGTGACTTTTTGAAAACAGTATACCCTAGATGATTTCTCTAGAGTGCCAACCTAAGTAGACACACTATTCTTAGAATATTGAAATCAAATAATCTATTTAAAATGCTACTTAAAATATAACATTACTATTTATTTTTCAGTGTTCTGGAAAATTATCAAAAATGTTAATGGAGGTTTTTCAATAGTACAACTCTAACAAAAATTAATATTTTAAGAAATATATATTTCAATACCTACTCAACACTTTGAAATAAAGCCATTATAATATTAACAATTTGTAGCTCACCAAGTGATAACATAAGGTTAATTTAGGCACATGATCTTATCGTGTAACTCTGAAGTCCACAATGATGATTTCTAAGAGAAATTTTTTCTGAGTGTAGCTTTCATCTAAACCTTAAAGAGACTAAAATTCTACCAAATTATCTAAAGTAAAACTTTTTCTCAAACCTAATCATAAAATCACAGAGTATCTCTTTTTTAATCCAGTTATTTAGGACCAGGAAGTAAGCTATAATGTTGTAATAATGTTAAACGCAAAGGCAGTGTCACAAAATATAGCTGTATAGGTGCCCTGCACAGGGAGAGGCATTCACATAGATGGTGATGCAAACTGTAACTATTGGAAATTAATCAGATGGCAGCTACAAAGTTGTTCAAGGTGGCCCTTGAGAAGGAAAATCTTGTTTAAAGGAATCTGTAAGAAGGAAAGCAAAGGAGAACAAATAAGAAGATGTAGCAGCGCTGTTGATAGCTACAGTACTGCAGTTCAGGAGGAGCATCCCTATTTATTTATATTAGAAACTACTGGAAGAGTATTTCCAGTTTGTTTTCCAGACCAAACCCTTCCTTTCTATGCAGCTGGAGATCCACTTAATATTCTCTATTCTCAAATCTCTCTGGGACACACTTTAAGGCTGCTCTTTCATTAAGAATGCTAATACATTTAGGGCTTTTGAGGCTGGCTCAGATTGTTGAATATGTTAGGTGGTTTGCACATATTTTCTCATGTAATTGTTGTGGTAAGCTTATGAAACGTGCACAATGAGTCTTTTGTATTTGCTGACAAAACTGAAACTTGAGAATATGAAAGAGCTTGCCCAGATTTTTGAATCCAGGTTTACCAGGTTAGGTTTTCTTTCTGTGCTGTCTCCCCCTGTGCATGTGTGAGCACTTTAAGAACGAATGAAGGATTAGAGGACACTAAGAAGGAGGAAAAGGGGAAGGGGAAAGAGAAGCAAGCTTTTCATGTATCATATTGAACTTTCTCTTACAATAAAATTAGGTTGAGGTCAACCTCTGTCTACAAATGGTAACCAAAGAAATGAATATGCTTTTGGATATATGGAAAAATGATAACAATGTAAAGTGATGCATAAGTTAATTAGCTAGATTTAGTAATTCTAGAATATGTGTACAGACATGATGATATTATATATATACTTAAAATAACAAATACAATTTTATCTGTCAATTTTTTAAAAAATCACCATTAAAGACATTAAAATACATTAAAAGAAGCTGTACAACTATTTTCTTTAAATGAACAAAGGAACCTGGTGCCGTGATGCACACTAGTAATCCTAGTTGCTAGGGAGGTGAATATAGGAGAATGGCCAATTTGAGGACAGCCTGACATTGAGATGTATCAGACATTGTCTCAAGATAAAAAATAAAAAGTGCTGACTGTATACCTCAGTGGTAGAGCATCCCTGGGTTCAATCTCCAGCACTACAAAAGAAAAAAATAAGCAAAAATAAAAAGAATTAAGAAAAGATTTCAATTTTACCTAACACAATAATGAAAACATTTACTGATTAATTTTAACATTTGTTGAAATATGATAATCTTCTGTACTAAAATCACTTGAATTTCTTATGCCATTGCTTCTTACAACTCACTATTTCATACATGGCTCATCCAAACTTCTATACTTGCACTCTATACTTGCCAAAATCATTTCCTCACCACTTCTTTCTTGTTTCTGAAATTTGATTTCCAACTCTAATTATTTCTTCATCATGATTTCTTCTTTAATTTTGATCTGCTTGACTTGTCTGTGACATTAGACTTACTGATCATTCACTTCTGTTTGTGGAGCTCCTGTATTTGCATGACCCTGAAGAGTTCCTATAATTGTCAATGCCTTTTGATCACTGATCCTCCAGCTGTTCCCTAGTCTCCATCTTGCTCTGCTTGGCTTCCCTGACTCCACTTTCTTCTATCATCTCCTCACTTTAAGTAGGACTCCCAAAGCTTAAATTTAAGTCATAAACTCTTTTCTATTTTCTGCTTCAGTTTTATGATTACTTCAATGATCTGTATCGAATCCCTTTTGAGTCAGCAACCCTATTAGTTTCCTATTGCTGCCTTAAAAAATTACTACAAATTTAGGGGCTTAGAATAACATGCACCTATCATCTCAGAGTTCTGTAGGTCAGAAGTCCTCTGTGTGGCTCAGCTTTTTTTTTTTTTTGTGCTTAACTTCACAAAATCAAGGTATCACCATGGCTGTATTTCTTCCTGCAAGTTCTGGGATGAACCTCTTCCAAGCTCACTGCTTTGTCAGAATTCAGTTCTGTGCAGTTGAAGGACCAAGGTACCCATGTCCTTGCTTGCTTTTGGCCAGGGTATCACTTTCGTCTTTTAAAGGCCTCCCTCCTTCCTTGGAAGGGGGCCTCCTTACTTAAGTCAGCAAATGTTGATGTGTCAGATGCATGCTCTGTGTCTCTCTGACAATCTTCTCTTACACGTTTTCCCTCCCACTGAAATCATTTGCATCTCTCTGACCAGCTCTTCTGCCTTCCTTTTTTACTTTTAGTGGCTCATGTAATTTCACTGGATTCACCTGAGTACCCAGAAAATTCTTCCTTTCTTAAGATCAATTGATTAATAAATTAATTCTATCCTCAAAGTCTTTACCTTGAATACTGTCATATTGAATAATAAGGGAATAGGAATCTCGTGTGTGTGAGTGACAGGGGGTCATATCTATAGAATTCTGATTATTGACAGCTATGTCCTCTAGTCTGTTACTTAATGCCAGTCAAATATTTTCAGTAATTAATAGAATATTACTTCTTGAATAGTCCCCCAACACTCAATAAAGCTAAATCAAAGTCAGCTAAACCACATAACATTGGCTTTTCTTGAATGGTTTTCCCTTCTACCAACAAAACCTCTCTAAGAAATAGTCTCTTGGGTTCTTGAACTAAAATTTATGTTTTTCTTTTTCTGCCTTTAAAATTTTTTCTCATTTCTTCATCTCATGTATCAGAAAAAGCTCATTTTTTCTTTGCAAACAGCTCTGCATTTAGCCCCATCTTCTTCATGAACGATATCCCTTTTCTCTTATTGTTTGCCTAAATGAATTTTTTGCATATGCTGTCATGAAAACTCAATCCATAATCATCTGCTAGGAAATGTCTTTAAAAGTCTCCTTAAATAGTGGTTTTCCCAAACATCATTCAGATGTTATCACAAAGTTGATTTTATAAACATAATTATAATTATGCTTTTGAGCCTGAGCATATACATTTTTATAGTTCTTTTTGACAACATGACCTAGTGTCTTTTCAGTTACCCATAATTTATGTGCCTTATTAAACTAGTTGTTTCCACTTTCTTCTTAAGAAAAACAAATTAAGATGTTGTTACTTCTGATAGATAAGTAGTCCCTAAAGATAATAGATTTAATCTTATCTTAAAGTGACCTAACCATTGATGATTAATTCAATGTAAGTAATACATACTTAGTTCTTTCTATAAAATAAGTACTGATATAGAACCAGTGATGAGTCTCTGAACAATTATGGAAAGCCCCAGTTCTTGTAAAAATTATAATCAATTAAGGGAGACAAATTATGGAGCACCTCTTTAAAACTCGAACAAACAAAACAAGATGCACATGGATTTTTTATTTCTATGATAGCAGAGGTTGGATTTTATTTGGTGTTTAATGAGAAGAGGATGGTTTCTACAAGGAAAGTGTCAATGAGGAGTAAAGCATATCAGGAAGTGCCAACACATTAAATTGTTCCCAAAGACTGGCTACCTATTCCCAGAAAACTTGGTTCCCATTTGTAATAGCTGTTGAAATACTGATGTATAGAGATATCAGAGAAAGGGAAGCTGTTGGCTTTGACAATATATTAACAGGTTGAAGGCATTACCGTAGAGCCAGGGTATTATTCTTGCTCAAAGTTAAGCCCAAATTGAAGGTTCAGTTGGAGGTAATGGTTTTAACCTGAAACTCACTAAAATCAGAAGTGTAGTGTGTTATTTCACCAGGATAATGTGTCTCACATAGGAATTAAGGAAAAACAAAGGATATTTCCACAAGAAGGGAAAATCAAATCGAGATAAAAATGTACAAACATATTGAACAAAACAGATAAAAGTGAAATAAAAAATATGGGGCAGTTTGATATTTTAAATGACTAAAAATGTTATTTATTTTTCCATTGATATAATTCAATGAGCAAATTGCTAAACTAGATTATGAGACAAAATAATGAATAAGATATAAAGGTATTGGACTGATGGGAGGGAGGAAATAAGCATAGTCACAGTATTATGATGAACAAACATTGGAGTGAGTGATAAAGTAGAAAATAAGTACAGAGGGCTAGACAAAATTGTTGTTTCACAAATTATTTTCTTTTTCTTATAGAGACATAAAATGTATGTGGTTGGTAAAAATTTTTCAGGTTTGATTTCACTTTGTGTGTATGTGTGTGTGTGTGTGTGTGTGTGTGTGTGTGTGTATAGTGCTGGAAATTGAACACAGCCCTTCCTGCATGCAAGGCAAGCACTCTAGTCTACCACTGATCTACATGCCCAGCCCTTTTGTGTATTTCAATAACATCTAAGTCTTTGCCCAATCCTAGAAGGTAAACCTGTGTAAGTCATGCTTGGGATCAACACACTCAGAATCAGCTTTCTTTGAGTCAAATGCAGCAGGCCACAATGCAGGAAGAATTGTTGAGGTCCTGGTGAGAACTTCAAATAGTCTGTGGAGTGCAAGAAATATGCACTATTTTACCCTTATGAACAATAGAAAAGAATAGCTCATGAAAACAGTGCACATGATTTATACTATCACTTGAAAATATGCCTGAAAATTGTTTAGTCAGTCTGCAACTGATTGGTTCATAGTTGATTCTCTCAGCAAGTGAATTGAGTAAGTATATAAGTCAGGTGTTTTTCTCTAAGTGTCTAAATTGTCTGGATGATTTAGTTAAGGAAAATGGTGATATATTTCTTATAAGTATATGCATGGACAATATTACATTTTACAAAATAGATAAATCAACTCAAGCAAAATACTGAATATTAAATAGAGAAAAAGGAATGATTGGTAGAGAGATAGATGGACAGATAAATAGAAGCATAGATATATCTATAGATATATTAATTTGTAATACCAATTCTTAAAAATATTAGTTAAATAGAATAAACTGAAATATATCATAAGATATATTTCAATTAAAACAGACATTTTTAAAATTAATTATCAAATTATCAGTTTTATATAACAGGATTAGTCATACAGAGGCTAACCTTATTGTGACTGAAAAAGGACACTATGTATTATTACGTCCAGAACAATAGGCATGTGACAGTTTCATGGTTAAACCATGGTTATTTTGGGGGAACTTGTGACTGTTTCAAAAAATAGAAAAGTGGAAATGACATTGTGTGACTTTTAAAATCGGTTTAAAAATCTAAAATAAGGTGATGTACTGGAATATTCACAGTTGGAACCCTGACCCAAGGGTTAGAAGTATTATGACTGTTAGGCCACTCAGTGATAAGGAGATTAAGACACAAGAAAATGTTCTAGCAGGTATTCTGAACAACATTTCTGTTATTCCTGCTATCTCAGCCCAGGTGCCAGGCCTAAGTGAATGAACTCTAGGTTTTTCCATACCAGCCACAGAGTGATGCAGAATCTTGGAGTCTCTCTGGCTAAAACTCCATTTATCATGGAGCAGATGTAATATGCTCCCTCATGCCCTACCTCAGTTACTGACCTATAGTATCTCTGAATTTTAATATAATGGGTTCTTCCAAGCCACTACATTTGGGAATAATTTGATATACAATAAAAAAAGTAAACATGGTATAGTAAAGATTGTTTTCATTTTCTCATTCAAGAATCACTATGACTATGCTATGATAATTTGGGATGCATTTTCTTACTAATTTGTGTTTATGAAGACATTTGCCAAATAAAGAGAATATATGGAAAATTCATGCATTTAGATAATATACTAGAAATTCCTTTATCATAAAAAATATGTCTTTGTAACTGCATTTGTCTTTTGAGCCTTGTTTATCTGACATAAATACCTCATTTTTTCTTTATTTTCAGAGTATCTAATACAGCAATGGTACTTTTTAGAATCTCAATGAAGGTCTAAGTATTTCTTTAAAATTTTTTAACAGCTTTTCTATTCACATGGTAGATGAATCAAAATACATTCAGAAATTGAAAGGTGAAGCTTCTAGAGAAAATAGTTTCTACACTTGAAATTATTGGGAAACCCCTTTAATGGAACAGATAATTACTTTTTACAGGTACTAACTAAAATATTATCTATATCTATCCATAATACAGAAGTGTGACCAACTGCAATTATAATGATTGCCCACCTTTGTTTAAAAACCAGGAGCAAAACCTTATACTATCTGAAAGGAAATCAACTATGAGCATATTAATCTACCAAAGAGAAAATGCTTCAGAGTGCTTAATATTAGAACAAAAGCAAATTATCAAGTTCAGTTGAATTCATATGCAGTGTTATTATGCAATAAAGAGAAAGGGGATTCATTCCTTTTAAATATTGTATGTGGTTTTTGGTTGACTGTATTCCTTATGTTAGGCTCATTGATTATTGTGCATTAGCTGTACTCAAAGTATAGTAGATAAACTCATTTCAAGGCAATAGTGAACTTAATTAAGGGTCTCTTGATCAGACTCCTAGTTATTATTTGAGTACTCTTGCAACTATTCTAGGTAGTTTCTTTTTGTCTTTCTCTATGAGTTCTGTGACTGTGTTACAGAAATGAGTGGATAAGCAAAAATGGGGAAGATGTTGTCTTTATTGTATTTATGGATAAGCTTATTGCAATATTTAATTCATTGTTCAAATACCACTGTTTCTAACCAGTCAACTACCAAGCTGAATGTCTGTAATTAGAGTTGACTTATCTGTGTGTAATAGGGCCAGTCAGGGTGATAAGTATGTTAAAGGTGGAATTGCAAGAAAATCTCTGTATTTCCTCTTATTTACTTTAAGGTGAATAGTAAAGGTGAATCAAGCAGCAATTGAACAATTGCCAACCTACCCCCAAGAGAGTCAATGTTTGATTGTTAAAGTGACAACATGATGAATCTCAGTATATAATGTCAGTCACACCTCATTACTTTATCTCATTCGTTGGTCCAGCCTTTGGAAGGTGATCTTTCTCTGGATGCATTTGCTGTTTTGACAGCTTACATTCATGCCAACCTTTGAAGACTCCTTGTCTTTCCTGTCCTCTCAGAAGTAGCACTTATGTCATAAAGTGTGTGACAGATTACCTTCTTGGAATTCCAAAACTTGGTGTCTTTATCAGACCCCAGTAGCAAACAAAGTGTTTTAGAAATATTAACACACTGTCCCTGCCCCTCCCCACACTTTAATATTTTACTTGACTATCATGGCAGAAAAGTAATTTATATTTCCTTGTTCTAAAATCTTAATGAACCAGCATACATTATTTCTACAGTATTGGTAAAAAAGAAAAAGGAAAGAATAGAAAACAGGGCTTTAACAATATATTCCTTTTTGGGGGTGGGTACCTGGGATTGAACTCAGGGTCACTTGGCCACTGAGCCATATCCCCAGCCCTATTTTGTATTTTATTTAGAGACAGGGTCTCACTGAGTTGCCTAGCACCACACCTTTGCTGAGGCTGGGAACTCTCGGATCCTCCCATCTCATCCTCCCCAGCCATGGGGATTACAGGCATGCACCACTGCTTGAAGACTAATTTGCAATTAAGTATCTTAAAGCAAAACTGCTTACTAACTCTGCTATGCATCTTTATCAAGAGTGAGTCTCATTAACTGCCAGAGCATCCCAGATTTAAAGCCTTTCTTGTAGAATGAATGAAAGAATTTGCAATATAAAAAAATGTATATATGTACTCTATTACCAAATATCTTTCATTTGTTTTGGATTTTAAAAGGTAAGAAAATCAAAGGAGAATTTAATAAAAAGAGTATAAAACTGCCTCACCTTGCTTCTAGTAACTATGTTTATTGCAATAGTAATATAAACTGTACTTGCTTAAAAATTAGTTATTCACTTGTGCATGTTACCTAAACTTTCCGTGTTATGCTTGAGTTCCTGGACTTATGGGAGTCATTGGAATGTATAATATCTCATAAAACCATTGCAACCAGAAAAGTTTCCCAATTTGAAATTCTATTTTCTATTTGCAACTTGCATAGAACTTCTGTCTGTATTTTAGTAATCTTTAAATCTATAATAAAAAATGAGAAATGCTTTTATTTGAAATATCAGTTTTTGGTATATTAAGAAAATAATCTTCAATAAGCAAAGTCCCTGTGTAATGATATACATGACTATTCATCTCCATTCTTCTCTAGGAAATGGCAAGAAAATCACAAAAGCAAAAACAAAAACTCAGAAGTTAACATTAAAATTTTGCTTACC
>PVHX01021869.1:0-28854 GCA_004024805.1 Geosciurus inauris
ATACTAATAAGTGAATAAAATAAAGGTCCATCAACATCTTAAAAAAAAAGAAATAGGTTCATCACAAATGTGATTAGTTAAAATAGGCTCATTAGAGTGAGCCAAATGACCTCAGTCAATGCAGTATTACTAATATCTTTATAAAAAGTGGAAATTTGAACATAGAAGCATACATAGAGGAAAGATGATGTGAAGAGACACAAGAAGACAGCCATCAACAAGCCATGGAGAGAGGCCTGGAGTAGAACATTGCCTTACAGACCTCAGAATGAATCAACTCTGTGAACATCTTAATTTTTAACTTCTAGCTTCCAGACTGTGAGACAATAAATTTCTGTAGTTTAAACCAATTAGCTATTGTATTTTGTTATGGTAGCCTTAGAAAATTAATACACATAGGTACTACTATTAGCCTCATTCTGTAGTGGAAGAAACTGAGGCACAGAACATTTAAATAATTTATCCAGTATCACAGAGCCAGGATCAAAACCCAGGAATTTAACTCTGAAGTCTACACTCTTAACCACTACCCTATACTGCCTTCCACTCAAACACATACTTATTTCATATTTTACAAACAATAGGTACTCCTCACGTGTCAGTGGCCTTCCAATTTAGAAATCTATTGATATAAGACAGAAATAGGTGGCCAAATTGGAAAACTTTGAGTCTTCTTTCAGACATTGACCAGGTCCTAATTCATTTTGGTATCTCCGGAACCCATCAAATAAGACACACTACATTTTCAGTGCTCAGTAACTATTATCGTCGTTGTTTTATGAAGGAAATGTAACTGAAAACTTGAAGCCACTATTATCACATTGGTTATTCGTATATAAAGTGAGCTAGTCCTCACTATTGGTGAGATGCCTAATGAATTCAGTAAGTTAGAAAATTCAAGAGAGAATTTGTTTTGACAAAAGAAAAAAAATGGTTGGCTCCAAACTAAACAAATCTCTTATTATTAATTCTAAAATACTTTTAGAAGAGAAGTCCAAGTAGAAGCTTGGGAAAATGCCCATCTAGAGAGTAAAACAAGACCTGAGGTTTATAGAAGTAAGGTGCTCAACAAAGGTTTAAGTTTTCTACAGTGTGCACATGGAGCTCCTCAGAAATTCACACAACCAACTGCTTATTTGGCATTGCCTAAAAAACATCTTCAAATCTACACATCTAAAATCAGTCATCATTTTCTCTTCCCAAACCTGTTTTGTTTCCATTGTTTCTCATTGAAGGTTACCACTACTTATCCATTTGCTCAAGTTATAATTCTAGGAGTCATCCTAGATACTTCCTTCTCCATTACCTCCAGTATTCAATCAATTACCAAATTCTGTTGGTAGGGCTTCCTAAATTGCTCTAAAGTCAGTCTATATCTCTGAATCTTCATTGCCCCATCTGTAGACTAACCTATTTATTTCTGAACTCCTGTACCAACCTCCTAATTAGCTTCTGCAAAATTACCACATTACCTTCCAATCAGTTCTCATAATATAAGCAAAGGTACATTGTCAAAATGCATATGTGATATGTTACTCCTTTGTTTAAATAAAAAAAAGTTCTAGGATATCTAAAAACGTTATATAGTCTGGCCTCTTTTTTTCGACCCCAACTTACACTACATGTCCTTTTACTCACTTTCCTTCAATCTCTCTGTCTTTTCAGGTTTAGGAAAATATGCCCCCTCCTGCACAAGGCCTTTGCTATGGCATTCCCTGCACCTGTTACCTCCTCACTGGGCCCAGCTAACTTTTCCTCATCCTCTGTCTCATGTCTTTTTTTTTTTCATTTTCTGTTTATTCTCAACTGATAGATAAAACATAAATTTGTACTATTATTGCTGTACCATATAATGATCAATACATGTATACATTACATATTGTTTAGAGCAGGTTAAACACATTTATATCCTCAAAGATTTATTTATTTCTTAAGATGAAAACTTTTAAAATCCTTTCTTCTAGCTTTTAAAAATGCACCATGCATAAGTGTTATTCACATTCACACTACTGTGCAGTATTACCCCCAGAGCTTCTTGGTCCTATCTAACTGTAACTTAGTAACCATCAATCAACTTTCCCCTCTCTCCCTGCACCACTGTCCCTGGCCTCTGATGACCATCATGCTACTCTCAGTTTTTATGAAATCAAATTTTTTAGATTCTACGCAAGTGAGATCATGCATTACTTGTCTTTCCATGCCTGAGTTACTTGTCTTATAATTAATGATCTCAATTTCCATCCATGTTGTTGCAAATGACAGGAGTTCATTCTGTGTGCATGGGTATGTATACCACATTCTCTTTATCCATTTATTAGCTAGTGGATACTTGGGTTGTTTCCATTTATTGGTGATTATGAATAGTGTTACAGTAAATGTTAGAATGCAGACATACAGATTTCATTTCTTTTGTTTATATACCCAGTAGAGGAATTGCTGGATTATATGCTAGTTCTATTTTGAATTTTTTGAGGAACCTCTATATGGTTTTCAATAATGTCACTTCTAATTGGCATTCCACCAACAGTTGCAAGGGATCCCTTTTCTCTATATCTTCACCAAAACTTATCTTTGGTCTTTTTGATAGCACTAATCCTTCTGGGATGAGGTGATATTTCATCGTATTTTTGATTTGCATTTCCCTGTTGACTGGTAATTTTTCAGCATTTTTTCATATATCTATTGGCCATTTGTATGTCTTCTTTTGAGAAATGTCTATTTAGAGATATAGTCCATTTTTAAAATCAGTTTACTTATTTTTTCTTACTCGTGAATCAACTTTTTGTTTCATTGCTCTTTTTTCTTTTTTTGATACCAGAGATTGAACTCAGGGGTACTCAACCACTGAGCCACATCCCCAGCCCTATTTTGTGTTTTATGTAGAGACAGGGTCTCACTGAGTTGCTTAGCGCCTTGCCGTTGCTGAGGCTGGCTTTGAACTTGAGATTCTACTGTCTCAGGCTCCCAAAGTGCTGGGATTATAAGCGTGAGCCACCACGCCCAGCTTGTTTCATTGCTCTTTTTACTGTTTTTACTTTTAGTCTCAATATTTCTTTCATTCTACTAACTTTGGCTTTAGTTTGTTTTTGTTTCTCTAGTACCTTGAGATGCAGTGATAGGATGTTTATCTGACATCTTTCTACTTTTTCACGTGGGTATTAATTGTTGTAAACTTCCATCTTAGTAATGTTTGCAATGTATTCCATAGACGTTGGTTTGTTGTGTCTCCATTTTCATTTGTTCCAAGAATTAAAAAAATTTTCTTCTTGATTTCTTCCTTGATCAATTGAATGTTCAAAAGTAAGTTTTTTAAATTTCCATGTATTTTTATAGTTTCCAAATCTTTTCTTCTTATTGATTTCTAGCTTTATTTCATCATGATTAGAAAAGATACTTGATATGATTTCAACTTTTTAAAATTCACTGAAATTTGTTTTGTAGCCTATCCCATTATCTATTCTGTAAACTGTTCTATGTGCTAATGAGAAAAATGTGCATCGAACATCTATTAAGTGTAATGTTCTGTAGATGTCTGTTATGTACATTTGATCTGGGGTACAATTTAATTCTGCTCTTTCTTTGTTCATTTTCTGTCTGGGTGATCTGCCCATTGCAGAAAGTAGGGCATTAAAGTCCTCAGATATTATTGTATTGTATCCTGTCTCTCCTTTTGTATCTATTAATACTTGCTTTATATATTTGGATGCTACAGTATTGGGTGCATATGCATTTAGAATTGTTATTCGCTCTTGTTGAATTGACCACTTTCTCATTATATATTGACCTTCCTTGTCTGTTTTTTCTGTTTTTAACTTACAGTTCACTTAATTTGATACCCATATTACTGCTCCTTCTTTCTGTTGGCTAACATTCACATGGAATATCTTATTCGTTCCATTCACTTTAGGTTTATGTGTGTCCTTAGAGGTTAAATGAGTTTCTTGTAAGGAACATATAATTGGGTCTTGTTTTTCTTATCCATTCCATCCAGAGATGGATGGAATTGGAAAATTTAATACATTTACATTCAAGATAATTATCAGAAGGTAAGGTCTTAGTTTTGTCATTATTTAACTTGTTTTCTAGTTTTCTTATAGTTCTTTTCTCCATTTCTTATAATCTTCCCTGATGATTAAGTGAATGATGCTACTAGTGTGTTTTGATTCCTTATTATTTTTGGTTTGTCCATTATAGGTTTTAGCCTTATGGTTAACCTAAGCTTACAAAGAACATATTTTGATTTTAAGGAGCTAATTTCCTTAGTTCTTGTATTGGTACTTTTGTCTGTATATAGCTGTTCAACTTTGTGGGGAGGCTTGCTGGAGGATCTGACTCAGGCCTTCTCTCTGTCTCATATCATATAGTATGTGCCAAACGTGTATCTTTTAAATAATTGGATATGTTTCAAGAAAGGAAAACCTTGATGCTCATAATCTCATTCTGCTGGCCTATAGTGGCTAGACATGCTAACTTGTGCATGGCTCTTTTCAGAATGGTAATGTGAATATGTGCTACTTATTTGTACAGCATACCTAATAGGAAAAATTTGTACCCTTTGAATGTTTGACTTGTAGACATACTTAAGAGTAGTGAGCCACATCTTGGTAATGCTTTCAAATACAGTATGCATTAGAAACCAGAACATGTCTCCTTCAACTCCAGTGGTCTAAGGAAGAATCCAATATTTATATTGGTATTTCTAATAGAATCCACTGAAACTAAAAACTATTTACTTCAGATATCATGTAATTAGAATTGTGGAATCCAAGATTCTTCTGTGCCATTCTCAATTAGAGCTAGGCATAGTGGTGCATGCCTTTAATCCCAGCTATTTGGGAGGCTGAGGCAGGAGGATCACAAGTTTGAGGCCAGCCTGAGCAATTATAGTATGGCCCCCAACTACAAGGAAATGATTCAAAAATTCAAAATAAAAAGCTAAAGATATTAGGCCAGAGTCAGGGTGGAATTCCCTTAGGGGGTAATAAGTCTTGCCCCATTGTTCAACTAAACATTGCTTCTGGGGATTTTATTGAAGTTTCTGAAGAGAGAGAAATATGCCTTTGAAATAAGAAAGCAACATAGAGAGTTAGCGGATATTCCAATAAGCAGAATATTGAAATGAAGAAGTAAATTAATATTGGGAATATAGATAGAAGGCAACAAGAAAGGGGCAATACACTGAAGAAGTGTATTGAATGGTAGGCAGGAAATCCAAGCTTCTTGGCCTCTAATATTATCTAAGGTTACTTCTTGCAGACCACATGGGAGTGGGTTGACCACTGGTGGAAACAGCAAAATCCCAGCAGCTAATCTAATCAGAGATAGGACTACTGAGCGGCCATTACAGCAGTGGTCCTAGTGAGAGGTGGGATCAATTGACTTGCTCCATATGCCAAGAGCAGGAAGGAAAACCTATACTAATGTTTGTATCTGTGCAGAGGGTATCCAAAGCTAACCTGTTTCTCAGAGCAGAGATGAAAGAGCCTTGATAGTTTGGATTAATTAGAACCATGTAAGTGTCTAAAGTACTGGATAAAGTATTCAAGCTCCTTTGCTACAAGCAGGGATTAGTAAGGTAATATACCTTGACTGGAATTCTGGGTTAAGAGTTTGGCTTATATTGATGGAAAGTATAGCCCTCTGAGTAGCAGGTATAATTTAGGGTATGGATAAAAGTCTTATTCTCAATTAAAAATATTCTATGCTCAGAGTACCTAAATTGTTGGTTTCCTATATGTAAAGCTAGCAACAAATATACCAACATTTTATCCTCTTCAAATCAATAATCCTTACCTTTTATTATAAGCAGACCATCATTCTATCTGAGGAATATACTATGAATATCAAAAGAACCCATAATGTTTGATATAATGAATTCAAACTTAAAATGTAAAAGTTCATCTATCCAGGCATGATGGCACATGCCTGTAATCCCAGCAGCTCAGGAGGCTGAGGAAGGAGGATCACAAGTTCAAAGCCAGCCTCAGCAATAGCAAGGTACTAAGCAACTCAGTGATACACTGTCTCTAAATAAAATACATAATAGGGCTGGATTGCTCAGTGTTCGAGTGCCCCGGAGTTCAATCCCTGGTACCCCTCCCCCCCCAAAAGTTAATCTTAACATATTTGGTGATACACACAATTGCTATTTTACCTCATAAAAAGTAGTTATAAATAAGTAAGGTTGGAATCAAGAATGGTAGAGCACACTAGGAGGCTGAGGAAGGAGGATTGCAAATTTAAGGCCACCCTGGGCAACTTAGCGACATCCTGTCTCAAAATAAAGAATAGGCAAAAAGGCTGGGGATATAGCTCAGTGGTAGAGTGAGTGCCTCTGGATCCAGTCTTCAGTACTGCACAAAATAAAAATGAGGAAAGGTGGAAGGTCAATAAAAGATCTGGATCTGAAGGGGATAAAATATCTTCTCTGAAGATGTCCATCCAGGTTGTAGAACTCTAAAGAGTTTAGGGGTGGGGGCTGTGGTTGTAGCTCAGTTGTAGAGCTCTTGCCTAGCATATGTGAGGCACTGGGTTCAATCTTCTGCAATAAATAAATAAATAAATAAATACATACATACATACATACATAAATAAATAAATGGTATTGGGTCCATCTACAAATAATTTAAAAAAAAAAAGAGTTTGTGGGGATTAGGAGAGGCTTTCACCCTGAGATACTAGAAATATGAGATCAATGAATCAAAGTCAATTTAGAGAAGGGGATAAGTGAATGAAGCCTCATGACCTCAAAGTAGTCAAAGGAATTTTGTCTACTATTTTTGTTTAAAATTTTCAAAACACTTCTTTAAAATGAAATATCAAAAAGTATCCCAAGGGGCTGGGATTGTAGCTCAGCGGTGGAGCGCTTGCCTCGCATGCGTGAGGCCCTGGGTTCAATCCTCGGCACCGCATACAAGGCAGTGGAATAAAGACATTGTGTCCATCTACAATTAAAAAAATATAAAAAAAAGTATCCCAAGAATTATAACATGTTTTAAATATCACATTAAACAAAAATATATTTTTAACTCCCAAGAAAATAATACTATTCTTACTTATAAATGTACAATTTCAGAGTGTAATATAGGAGGCATGGTCCAATTATGACTCCATATTTCAATTTGTATGATGAAATATTCTTTTAATGTTGTGATTTGGCAATAATATCCAATATATAGTGGATGTCCTTGGGAGATGCAAGGCCTTGACCAAGTGATTTTCAGGTTCCCCCTGTGATAGACCATGAAAAAACCTTTTATAGTGCTTTCTGAAGAATGTAATATTGTTAAACATAGATAGTGGCTAATTATCATAGTTTCTCTAGCAAGAGGGATCAGTTCTCTAGGAATTCTATATAGACATAGAGATTATTAAAATCCAGAGGCTCTAAGCCCAAGACAACTGAGAATGGACTGTTGCTAAAATACCAGTCTCATTTTTTTAACCTTATACTAAGAATAATCTCCCTAAATTAAAAAAAGATCCTTAACTAAAAATGAAGCTGGAGTCCAAAGTCCAGGGATATTCAAATGGGGACCAGTGCTAGAGAAGCCCATTGATTTCCAGTCTCTGCCCAGAATCCACTCCACTCCTTCCCCTCCTTGTCCTCCTCCTCTTCCACCTAATTTAAAACTGATGAAATGTTGAGAATGACTCAGTATTGGGAGACAGTAGAAATGAAGCACATATACAAACTGGTATGTACTTGACTATAAAACAGGGATAATAACTCTTAGAGTAGTTTCATGGATTAAATAAGACAAATATCATGCTTAGCATCATGCTCCATTAATGTTAACCCATTATCAGCATTATTGTTATTCTTCAATTGTGTCCTTCAGAGCCAACTTTTTCTTCACTCATTTACCACTGCGAATTCAAGATAAAATAGGAATCTCAGGGTAGTGAGGAATAAATGATGTAATATATATAAAGTGCCAATATAGTAAACATTATTAGATGTTACAATGAAATGGCTTTTTAAAATTAATAGTAGAATGAATATATTCTTTTCTCTGAAAATAAACAAGAAGCATATACTGGAGATCTGTCAATTGTTGGTTTCTAATATCTGTAGAGCAATAACAGACTAACAGGATGTATATTCTCATTCTTTAAAGATCAAGAACTAGACCATTAATTCTCCAACTGTGGTCCCTGGAATAGCATCACCATTATATGAGAACTTGTCAGAAACGAAAATTCTTGTCTCAAACTATGGCCTACCATATCAGAAACTCTGGGGGTATATACCTGCAATCTGTGTTTTTTTTTAATTTTTATACCTTTATTTTATTTATTTTTATGTGGTGCTGAGGATTGAACTCAGTGCCTCACACATGCTAGGCAAGTGCTGTACCACTGAGCCACAACCCCAGCCTGCAATCTGTATTTTTAACAAGACTTCCAGGTTTTTAGATACATGCTAAAGTGTGAGATCCATGACATACTAGTTTTAAGTGCTGTCACAGAATCTGAGTTCTGTGTGAAGCACTTCTTTTTCAAAGAAGACAAACTGTTCACATAAGCTTTTTATCTTATCTAAATTGTTTATGTTTCTCTGAAAAATGTGTATTACACAATACTCTTATGCATGTATTCTGTGCTTTGTAACATTTAAAATAATTATCTGAATAAAGAACCTGACATTTTTGGCTTCCATTTTTAATACAATAATTGTACATATTTTGGCAAACAAACATAAGTTAAATTATACTTTCTTACTTGCACATAATAAAACATGTTGATTATTTTATGCTCAAAAAATTCCCAGGCCTTTCTGTCATACTAAAATGGGAATAAGTGATACTGGTTGGAATTGTCAGGACTAGTTCTAAAGTAAGCTCTAAATGTAAAAATAATTCTATAGCAAGTAGCCTGTTTTAAATTTCTAAATAAAAACCCTAAAGCAAGAGGTGTTGGAAAAATATATTTCAAATCCTGAAAGAAAATAACTATAGCTAGATGTGGTGGCATATACCTGTAATCCCAGTGACGCAGGAAGCTGAGGCAGGGTAATCATAAGTTCTAGACCAGCCTTAGCAATTTAGCAAGGCCCCAAGAAATGTAGCAAGACCCTGTCTCAAAATGAAAAATAAAAAGGACTGGGAATATAGCTCAGTCTGTGGTAAAGCACCCCTGGGTTCAATTTCCAGTACCTAAATAAATAAATAACTGCAAAGCTAGATTGCTATATCCACAGAAGCTATCCTTCAGAATTAAAGAAGAAATAAAAACTTTCCAAGATAATCATAAACTAAAAGACTACATGACCAGAAATTTCTTTTTTTCTAAAATATTTATTTTTTAGTTGTAGGTGGACACAATAGCTTTATTTTTATTTTTATGTGGTGCTGAGGATCAAACCCAGTGCCTCCCGCGTGCTAGGCGAGCACGCTACCACTGCGCCATAACCCCAGCCCCCAGAAATTTCTTTAATTGCAGAAAGCAGTTAAAGGAAACCTATACCCAGAAGAGAAATATAAAAACAACCAAATGATCTCTGGAAGGAATACATCTCATTAGAATATTTGACAGAAAAATGAGATTAGGACCAAATCAAACATTAGAAGTAAAACAAAATTCCAGAAAATAATACATACTTCTCTATAATACCACTAACTATCAATGTTCTCAATTTTCCAATTAAAAGGCATAGAATGGCAGACTGGATTTAAAAATAGACCCAAGTATATATGACAAAGAAGCATACCTCATTGAAAAAGACACTTACGAAGTGAAATGATACTGGAATGGAATATGAATGGTATTCTTTGTAAATGGAATCTGAAAGCAAACAGGAATAGCTACTGTCATATTCAGCAAATCAACTTCAAGCCAAAATTAATAAGAAGACACAAAGTCAGTACATAAAGGAAAGTAGAACAATACAACAAGAAGATACCACAATTGTAAATATTTGTGCCCAAATCTTGGTGCTCTTCATTTCAACAATAATAGTAGGTGATTTCAATACACCTATCTAACAACTGATTTGTCAACCAAACATAAAATCAACTAAGAAACGACAGAGTTAAAATATACTACAGATAAAATGAACTTTGACAGACATCTACAGAATATTTTAATCAACAACTGAATACATTTCCTTTTCAGCTCCTCATGGAATTTTCTTTAAAGTATATAATATTTTAGACCACAAGGCAAGTCTTAGCAAATACAAAAAAGTTTAAATAATTCCTTGTACCTTACCAGAACATAGTGGAATAAAATTATAAATCAATAGCAAGAAAACTACAGAAATCATACAAACATGATGAGATTAAATAATATTATTTTTAAAAATGATTGGGTCATCAAAGAAATTGATGAGCAGCTCTTATATGTCCTGATTTCATCTTCACTCAATTCTTGTATGCTGTATTTCTATTCTTATTTCATACTAAGAAATTTTAAAATATCTCATCATTGAGAGGTCAAACAAGTGCCATTTATATAGACAGATTACCAATGGCTAATGTATTCATGACAGGCCTGTAGGCAAAGATATTTAGTGATTATGTGACCCTCATATACCTTACAGCTTTTCTTCCAAATATAAAATATAAGAGAGAACCTATTTTTAAAAGTCTTTTAGGTATTTTCAACAGTTTCTGAATTATCCATAGGAAGCTCTGACTTAATTATATGTAGTTTGATATATGTGTCTATCATTAAATCCAGATAATATTTTATATCAAAATTTATGTTAAGCAAAGCCAAATTACTCAACCTTTGGTCTGTCAAAGTGTTCCTGAATTATATTTTGAGAGGCTTTCGTCCATTTTCATAGCATTCATTCTCAGGATAATACACAGGATCTTTAGCAAGGTATGTACATTAGAAAAAACTTGGTATCAGGCAGATGGAGGGCTTCATAAATGGTGCATGGAGGCTCTATATATTTCCCTCCATGTTTCCATTTGATTCTTTAACAGTGAAACTTGGCTGAAAGCATGTCAGGATTAGGCAAGTCATTTTTGTACATGTCAGCATGGTGCTCCTCTGATATGTTGAATTTGAGCTGTCGTATGACTGAGGATACCAGAGATAAGCATTTAAGAGCTTTGAAGTAGTGTTTTGAAAATATGTCTTTAAGTTCCTGAATGATGTGCTCCACTGTTGGAACACTTAGGGTTTCTTTATAGTAACTTTCAGAGGTTAGTTGAGATTCCAGGTTACCCTGCTGAGCCCTGCGAAATTTCCCAGGGAGTTTCATCATATCAATTTGGTTGCCAAATTGGTTGCTTTTTCAAACCAAAACTCATGATAAACTTCAATATTTTCCATGACTACATTGAGTGAATGCAGCACTGTAGTCAAGCTACTGGTGACATTAGAAGTTTGTCCCTGGAGATTTTTCCAAAATGCTCTTGTAAAAGATAAGACATTTTAAAGAACGACAATAGTAACAATGAAATAAACATCTGTTACTGCACTACAAAGTTGAAATGCTCTATCAGTTATACAGTTATCCCATCTAATGTTTGTGTCACTATTTATGCCATCTAAACATAAAACAAATGCTTGCAGGATATCCACCAAAATTTCAAAAGCATCATGCCTGCCTGTCCACTGAGAATGGCAAATTTCCTTCAGTCCTTTACCCTTTTCTTCACTGTTCTGAAAAAGATCAGAAAGTACATTGTCAAGTTCTAATATCAGTTGTAGTGATGATGGAAAAATGAACAAATATCCTCAATTGTTCCTAATGTAACAGACACTCCCATCACAGGCACTGATTTTGCCAACCACATATTTAAGGCACAGGAAGAGCAGAGTGTGTAGATAGCTCGGGGATATTTCTCTAAAAGTCTAGAAGCAGCAACTTTCATTTCAGAAGAGAATCCACTAGACACAATGTAAGCCTGGCCACGACAATACTCCATATTTAGTCCCCACTTCTCAGTTATCATACTGTAAAATTTCACAGCCAAAATTTCTGCATCAGCTTCATAAGGTAGGAAGCCCACAAATTCCTCTCACAGGTTATGAGATTCATCTAGAAACCTCGCCGACACAGGAAGGTGTTCTTCCCCTGCTATGTCCACCACATTGTCAGTGATAATGGAAAAGAAGTGCAAGTATCTCACTTCCCTGAGAGTTTCTTCCCGAATGCAGCTCTTGCAGATCTCTAACATCTGTTTCTGCTGTGATTTTGAACAGAACAATGTGTTAACTGCTGTGATCTCAAAGCGTTTTCTCAGAACCTCTTCACTGGAATTTATCCACATTCGAACAGAGCCTGAAAGTTATCAGGACTAAAGATACCTTCTGGGACTTCATCAGCCTCATGCCCATCCAGAGGTATGTTTTGTTTTCCCATAAGAATCAAAATTTCAAATAAAGTCTTAAGTATTCTTTGTTTTCCTTCTCCTCAAGGGTTAAAGGTAAAGTATTTTCATCCTGCTCATCACACCCTTCTTCTGCACTGGGATTCTAAACATTGCTATTGTTTGTTTCTTTATGTTTTTGTTCCTTTTCCCAAGTTCCGTATATTGTTTGTGTATTTCAATGTCCTGATTTTATCTTCATTCAATTCTTTTATTTGTTTTCTGTGTCTGCTATGTGGATTGTTCAAATGACTGCTAAGATCAAATATTGTTGGTACTGCATTATCTTGAAGAACTGTCCTATGAGGACTCTCTCAATGACTTCACAAGTATCTGCTTAAATTAATTTTGAGAAATAAAATAACCCAATCATTCTTTCGTTTTCTGATGGCCTCTGCAAAATGTATAGATCTACAGATCATAGTGGTCTTGAAATGTTTGGCACATAATCAATAATGTTTATTTAGTTGATCAGGTGTTCTATCTTCCAACTCAGCAATCCTACAATTCTCCACCCGCTTCTGGCATCTGGCTGGATCCTATGGGAACATGAAAAAGGCATGTAGGAGTGTGCCCTCTTTCCATGTGCAGTTGAGGGCAGCAAAAATGTTCTGCCTGTCCCCTGCCTGCTAGCCTGTGCCCAGACCTTCCTTCCTTGTCTCCTCAGGGCAGCCACTTGCCATTTGAGGACAGGGAGGGGAGCCAGGCCAGCTGATCTGCTCCGCACAGCCTGTGGCACAGGGTTGAAGACAGTTCTAAGAGCAAAGTTTGTAGATAACTGCCTACTTAGCAAGCATCAGAAAGGTCTCAACTAAATAGTGTAGTAATTCATCTTAGGGTCTTAGAAAAAAGAACAAAACAATCCCCAAAGCAGTATAAGGAAATTAATAATGAAGATTACAGGTGAAATCAATGAAAAATAATTTTATAAGTACAAAGGATCAGTGAAACAAAGAGTTGGTTCTTTGAAAAGATAAGATTCAGAAACTCTGGGGCTGGGATTGTAGCTCAGTGATAGAGTTTTTACCTCACATGTGTAAGGCACTAGGTTCAGTCCTCAGCACCACATAAAAATAAAGATATTGTATCCATCTACAACCAAAAAATATTTAAAAAACGATTCAGGGGGCTGGGGCTGTAGCTCAGTGGTAGAGCGCTTGCCCAGCATGCATGAGGCCCTGGGTTCGATCCTCAGCACCACATATAAATAATAAATGAATAAAATAAAGATCCATCAACAATTTTAAAAAAATTTAAAAAAAGATTCAGAAACTCTTAGCCAGACTAAAAGAAAGAGAGAAGACCCAAATTAATAAAAATGGCATTAAACAATAGAAACCACTGAAATCCAGAGGATCATTAGGGAATATTTTGAGAATTTATATTCCAGTAAATTGGAAAACCTAGAAGAAATAGATAGATTTCTAGACACATGAAATATACCAAAATTGAAAAAGTGGATATAGAAAAACTAAGTGTCAAGATGGAAACAGTAAGAAAAAGCCTCTCAAAAAAGAAAAGCCCAGGAACAGATGGATTCACAGCTGAATTTTACCAGATCTTTAAAGAATAAGTAATACCAATGCTCCTCAAATTATTCCATGAAAAAAGTTAGATAATGTTTCCAAACTCATTCTACAAAGCCTCTATCACTATGCTACCAAAAAAAAAACCAGACACATCAATAAAAGAAATTATATACAAACAACTTTGTTGAAAATTCATGCAAAAAAATCTAAGCAAAATACTTGCAAGTCAAATTCAGCAACACATCAAAAAGATTTAATTCTAGCAATTCAAGGATGGTTCAACTTTCTCAAAAATCAATAAATTGAATAGACTGCATAAATAGAATCAAGGACAAAAATTACATGATCATTACAATAGATGTAAAATCTTTTGTCAAAAGTCAACAACACTTCATGATAAAAACCCTGAAAAAACTAGGGGTAGATGAAACTTACCTCAATACAACAAAGTCTATGTATGACAAACACAAAGCCAACATCATATAGAATGGGGAAAAATGAAACCATTTCCTCTGAAATCAGGAACAAGACAAGGATGTGCACTCTCACTACTCCTATTTAATGTAATACTTGAAATTTGAGTCAGAGCAATTAGGCAGGAGTAGGAAATTATAGGGATTCATATAACAAAAGAAGAAGTCAAATTACCCCATTTGCTGATGATATAATCTCTATATATAATATCTTAAAGACTCCAGCAGAAGACTTCTAGATATGATAGATAAATTTAGCAAAGTAGCATGATACACATGATACACAATCAACATACAAATGTCAATAGGTTTTTATACATAAATAATAAGAAAACAGGAGAATAATTTCATTCACAGTACCCTAAAAACACCTAGAATAAACTTCACCAAAGAGGAGAAAGACCTCTACAAGCAAAATTACAGAACTTTGAAAAAGAAATGAAAGAATATGCTAGAAAATGGAAAGACATCCCATGTGAAAGGATGGGCAGAATTATTATGGTTAAAATGTCCATATTATCAAATGTGATCTACATTTTCAAAGCAATTCCAACAAAATACTAATGACATTCTTCACAGACCTAGAAAAAATAGTACTAAAATTCACAGGGAAGAACAAAAGATCTAGAACAGACAAAGCAATTCTGAGCAAAAGGGGGAATGCTGAAGGCACTACAATACCCTATTTCAAATTACACTACAATGTTATAGTAACAAAAACTGCATCGTACTCACATAAAAACAAACATGTAGACCAATGGAATAGAATAGAATAAACAGAGACAAACATACAGATATTGTCATCTTATTTTTGCCAAACATGCCAAAAAATACATTGGAGAAAAGACAGCCTCTTTAACAAATGAAAGCAGATCCCTATCTCCACCCCACATAAAATTCAGCCCAAACCATATCAGTGAACTAGGAATTAGATCAGAAAGTTTGCCTAGTAAACATATGTAAAAGAAAACATGGAGGAAATACTCCAACATATAGGTGCAAGCAACAACTTCCTTAATAGGACTCCTATAGCTTTGGAAATAATACCAAAAGTAAATTAATAGAATTGCATTAAATTAAAATGCTTCTGCATAGCAAAGGAAACAAAAGCATGAAGAAAGAACCGACCAAATGGAAGAAAATCTTTGCTGGCTACTCTTCTGACAAAAGATTAATATCCAGAATATATAAAGACCTAAAAACCTAAATAGCCAAAATACAAATAACCTATTTGATAAATGGGCAAATGTACGAAATGGACATTTCTCAAAAGAAGTACAAATGACTAACGATTATATGAAAAACTGTTTAACATCCTTAGCATCAGATCAAAAGTACACTGAGATTCTATCTCACACCAGTCAGAATTGTAGTCATTAAGAACACAGATAACAGTAAATGTCTTCAAGAATGTGGGGAAAATGGAACACTTATATGCTGTTAGTGTGAAAGTAAATTAGTATAGCCACTATGAAATCAGTGTGGAGGGCCCTCAAAAAAACTAAAATTTGAACTACCATATAACCCAGCTATACCACTTTTAAGTATTTATCCAAATGATTAAAAAATAGCATACTTGCACACTATAGAGACACATGCATTCCCATGTTTATACCAGCACAAATCGTAATAGCCAAGTTACAGAACCGGCCTAAGTATGTCAACCAATGAATGGATAAATTATGGTATATAGTCACAATTTCTACTCAGTCATAAAGAAGAATGAAATCATGTCATTTGCAGGAAAATGTATGGAACTGGAGAGAATCATGTTAAGCAAAATAAGGCAGACTCAGAAAGAAAATGTCATATGTTTTCTCTCATATCTGGAAGCTAGAGGGGAAAAGGGATCATGAAAATAGAAGGTAGACTAGTGGAGTAGAGAAAGAGGATGAAAGGGAGGGAGAAGGGGAGGGCAAGAGGTGGTTGAGAACAAAATTTATTAAATTATGTTAGGTGCCACTATTCTGTATAATTAATATGCACTAATAGATTTTTAATGGCCTTTTCTGTCACCATGGAAACATACCTCTTGCTTTGTTGCTACTCGTATCAACACTAGAGGAACCTCCCCTGTTCTAATTTCAATACAGCATGTCTAAGGACAGGTTTGAGCCTGCAAAAAGGATTGTCATTTGCAAAAATTCACACAAGTTTAAAATAGTCCCTTATTCAGACCTCAAGTCTCTATTTTGGAGGTTCGTGTGGTATATCCTATATTCTTTGATTCCAAATTCAACGAAGACAAATTAAAAGAATGTGTGATCTTGATGAAATTATTTAACTTCTCTCTGTTTCTATTTTCTTGTCTGTAAAATAATGCTTATAAGGTTGTTACAAAAATTAAACATCTTACTATATGTAAAGTGCTTAGAACAGAATTGGTGCATAGAAAGTACTTCATTCATGTTTATCATTGCCATAGAAATGTAAATTAATTTCAACCCCACATTCTTACTCCAATTCTCATTCATAAGAGAAAAAAAAACTACTACAACCTACCCTACTCCCATCGTTATAACCCATTGTCATCTAAAAACTTTCAGGAATTTGTAGAGAGGGAAGTCTAAGATGAATGTTTTATTAAAATAAAAAAAACAATGAGGATTATTATTCAGTCAACCTGGCAATGAAGTTAACCAATATTTTTGAGAAAGTACTCTTCCAAGTGCAAGAATATATCTGTGAGTAAAGTTGACCTGGATTCTGCCTACACAAAAAGAGGTCTAGGTGGAGAGATAGGCATAAAACAAATAATTATACAAATGCACAGCATATCTAATTACAAACTGTGATTATTGCTACTAAAGGAAAATTATTTTGCCAAATGTGTGAGTGAGGAGTAATATTCATCCAAGATTTGTGTACTTTGGCTTGCAAAGCATTGTCCTGAGTAGGTGGCAAATCTTCATTGAGGAGATAAGACTAGGGAGAAAAGCATGTGTTATTTCCAAAGGCTTTTCTTTTTTAATATATTTATTCTAATTAGGTATACATGACAGGAGAATGCATTTTGATTCCTTGTACACAAATGGAGCACAACTTTCCATTTCTCCGGTTGTACATGATGCAGAGTCGAACCATATATGCAGTTATACATGTACCTAGGACAATGATATCCATCTCATTCCACCATCTTTCCTGACCCCATGTCCCCTCCTCTCTTTTTCCTCCCCTTTGACCAAAGTTCCTCCATTTTTCCAATGCCCCCTCCCTCATTATGGATCAGCATCCACTTATCAGAGAGAACATTCAGCCTTTGGGTTTTTGGGATTGGATCACTTCACTTAGCTGAAACCCTCCAACTCCATCTATTTACCTGCAGATGCCATAATTTTATTTTATTTTATTGCTGAATAATACCCCATTGTGTATATATACAACAGTTTCTGTATCCATTCGTCTATTGAAGGGCATCTAGGTTAGTTCCACAGTGTAGCTATTATAAATTGAGCTGCTATAAACATTGAAGTGGCTGCGTCACTGTAGTATTTTGTTTTTAAGTCCTTTGGGTATAGACCAAGGAGTGGGATAGCTGGGTCAAATGGTGGTTCCATTCCAAGTTTTCTAAGGAATCTCCATACTGCTTTACAGATTGGCTGCAATGTGTGAGTGTGCCTTTTCTCCCACATCTTTGCCAACACTTACTGTTGCTTGTATTCTTGATAACTGCCATTCTGATTGGCATGAAATGAAATCTTAAGAGTAGTTTTGATTTGCATTTCTCTAATTGCTAGAGATGTTGAATATTTTTTCATATATTTGTTGATTGATTATATATCTTCTTCTGGGAAGTATCTGTTCAGCTCCTTAGCCCATTTATTGATTGAGTTGTTTGTTTTATTGGTGTTACATTTTTTGAGTTCTTTATATATCCTGGAGATTAGTGCTCTATCTGATGTGACAAAACTTTGCTCCCAAAGTTGATTGTTTCTTTTGCTGAAAAGAAGCTTTTTAGTTTGAATCCATCCCATTTATTGATTCTTGATTTTATTTCTTGAGCTTTAGAAGTCTTGTTAAGGAATTCATGGCCTAAATCCGACATGATGTAGGCTTGGGCCTACTTTTTCCTCTATTAGTTTCAGGATCTCTGGTCTAATTCCTAGGTCCTTGATCCACTTTGAGTTGAGTTTTGTTGATGGTGAGAGTTTAGTTTCATTTCACTGCATATGGATTTCCAGTTTTCCTAGCACCATTTGTTAAAGAGGCTATCTTTTCTCCAATGTTTGTTTTTGGCACCTTTGTCTAATATGAGATAGCTATATTTACGTAGGTTTGTCTCAATTCAAAGGCCTTTCTTGAAGGTCATACCAGAGATGTTAAGTTTTGTCTTAAAAGCAATGAGTCACCTTTCAGATCGTTCTGATTTTTAAAACGTTTGATCCTAGTTGTAGTTCAAGAGGAAAATATGGTCAGTGCGATCAGCGATCAGTTAGGAGGTTGTTTTGATAATCTAGGTAAGAAATTATATGATTGCTCCCATTAGTAGTGTTATATATTCATGCTCCTTTGGTATCCTTTTCTGAAGCTGATATGACTCATATAAGTGAGGATTATGATATGATGATCCTTTACAAATTCATCTTCCTTTTTATTCTAATTATGTGTGTGTGTATGTGTGTGTGTGTGTGTATATATATATATATATATATATATATATATATATATATATATATGTATGTATATAAATGAAGCCAGGCATGGTGGCACATACTTGCAATCCCAACACCTCAGGAGGCTGAGGCAGGCGGATTGAGAGTTCAAAGCCAGCCTCAGCACCAGCGAAGCCCTAAGCAAATCAGTAAGACTCTGTCTCTAAATAAAATGTAAAATAGGAGCTGGGCGTGGTGGCACATGCCTGTAATCCCTGCACTTTGGGAGGCTGAGACAGGAGAATCATGAGTTCAAAGCCAGCCTCAGCAAGGGTGAGGCGCTAAGCAACTCAGTGAGACCCTGTCTCTACATAAAACACGAAATAGGGCTGGGGGTGTGGCTCAGTGGTCGTGTACCAATAGGGCTGGGGATATGGATCAGTGGTCAAGTGCCGCTGAGTTCAATCCGGGACCACCCCCCCAATAAATAAATAAATAAATAAATAAATAAATAAATAAATGGGGCTGGGGATGTGGTGCAGTGGCCAAGCACTCCTGGATTTGATCACCAGTACCCCTAAAAAATACTGGTTACAGAAATGATACAAATCAGTGATAGGTACAGGCGAACACTCCTTAGTAAGACTCTTATACCTCAGGATATAATTTGAAGAATAAATAAATAGGCTGGTAACAAATTAAAATGCTTCTGCTGGAATATTTGCTTTTTTATAAGGGCTGTTCTGTGTTTCCAAGATGGTGTCTTATTGCTGTGTCCTATGGAGGGAATTAACACTGACTTCATATGGCATAAGGGATAGAAAGGGAAAAGGGGACAAACTCTTTCTTGTAAGCTATTTATAAGGGCACTAATCCTTTCATGACAGTGGAATCTTCATGGCCTAATCATCTCCCAAAATGTCCTATCTTTTATTACCATCACCTTGGAAATTAATATTTCAACATATGAATTTAGAGGAGGGGGCACATATATTCAGACCATAGCATTATATTTTCTAGACGTACTATAATTTAGCTACCCAATATATTATTGCTGAAAATTCAAATTATTCCCAATTTTTCATTGTATTTAAATACGGGACAATCTTCCTTTGTCTTAATTTCTGTTTTTGTGTTAATGGAAACATTCTCACTATTTCTCTTATTTACCTGGTAAACAACATAGTAAAGCACCTTAGACTGAGATGGCATCCCTGGCCTAGGAGGTTTTAATTATCTTTCTCTAACCAACCAAGATAACTGGGGGTGAAAGATATGGAAACTGTGTTGTGTAAGAGATGGATTAAGCAATCTGAGATGTTTATGGCAGAGGAAGGAAGGTGAGCTATTTCAGGTATCATGACATGGAAAAAGTATATTTGGTCTACATTTCTCCAGAGTTGAGTTCACAGAGCAATTAGTAGAATTTCAAAAAGACAATTCATTGCAATATAGTACAGGTTAAATATCCCTTATCCAAAATGCTTGGGACCCGAGTTGTTTTAGATTTCAAATTTTTCCTATTTTGGAATATTTGCATACATACATAATGAAATACCTTGAAGATGAAACCCAAGTTTAAACAGAAAATTCATTTTGGTTACATATCCACCTTATACAAATAGCTTAAAGATCATTACATACAATATATTCAGTGTGCTTGCATTTTGACTGCAACTCATCACATGAGGTCAGGTATGGAATTTTTCATTTGTGGTGTCATGTCAGCCCTGAAAATGTTTCAGAATTTGGAGCATTTTGGATTTTTGGATTTTCAGATGAGGAATGCTCAACCTCATAATAGCAAAAATGTACATACTGGTTACTCTGTGCCAAGTACTGTTCTAATCATGGTACATGTACACATATTAAATTACATAATCCTCTCAATGTCCTATGTGGTAGGTACTATCATAAGCTCTATTTACAAATGAGGAAACCAAGACCCAGGTAGATAATATAACTTGTCCAGTCATCAGTTAGTAAATGGTGATGCCAGAATTAACACCCAGGCATCTCTAGCTTTAAATTATTTCATTCTACAAACTTGTATTGGGTACTTACCATATGACAGGTACTGTACTAAGAGCTGAAAGCATAAAGATGATTGACCTACTGATGATTCAATTCCTGACCTCAAGTATCTGACAGTCAAATGGGTAAGATTGCCACATAAATGGTATATTATAATGTGGTGAGCCCTAAGAGAAGTACCTCACAGTGCTGTAAGAGCTAGAAGAGAATTCCTTAGGACATACTGGAGGTTCAAGAAACAACATAAATCTTTACCTAGGCTCAGTGGAAAAATGACATGTTCTGTTAGCAATTCTGCTATAGGCACAGGAGGAGGCAACAAGTTTACATTGTATTTATTGATTTCAGTTTACCCATTCCTCTAAATCAAGGTGTCTAACAAAGGAATTTTTAAATTGGGAGGAGAATTGGATTCACACTGTTTTTTCTAAAGTTCAATTATTTATGTTTCAGTTTCATGATTTAGACTGTATCTGAGTACCACCTGTACTACTATTTACTTAATATGCTTCTTTCAATGAACTGATTTATTTTAGTAAAATAAATTTCATCAAAAATAGCACTACCATAAATGGAAAACCAGCTTTACTCTCCATAAATAGAAGGTAACCAGAAAAATAAATACATACTATTAGAAAATATTTATCTATGTACAACCTAAAATAATCTTTCATACCACTATTGGTATGCATGCCACATGTTGAAAAACACTGAATGAAGTAACTTCTTCAGGTCCTTCCTACACTAACATTCTGTGATTCAGTAAATAACTCTTGCTAGGATGTGTGACTCCAGAGTTTTATTTCCAGCATATTTGTGTATATTCACTTAATTTATTTTTCATGTAATCCTGATAATTTCAGCATTTCTCTACCACATAAATAGCTGTCATCTGTCATGGCTGTATTTCCATGACAAAATAGACTCTCAATCCTGATCAAACCATTTATCTCACTGTAGGAAGTGAATTACTGCTGATAATCTGCCTGCTGTACTCTTTTTTAAATTCACTCCTGGCCTGACATGACAAGGAAGTGTCCTGTCATTGTGGCTCCATGGTAGACTGCTCCAACTATATTTGTAGTATTGACCTGAGGAGAAAGGACTACCACAAAGTAGGGCTATTTGGTCAGACAAAGAACAGGAAATAAAGAATAAAGCTACAATATTTCAATAGGTGTGTTTGCAGAAAGCAACAAAGACCCTCTTCTGCCTTCCACTTTCTGAGGGAAGTAATAAGACTTCCATGCGCAGAAAAATAAAGGCCAATATCCTGTCGATTTGGGGGACAGTGAGAGATGGATACCACCCCTCTGTTGGGGAAGTGAAAACTGCTTGTGGTAAGTAACATGAAGATGATAAGTATGAGCCTGCCTCTGGTGGCCTGCAGGGCCCTGGCACTTCTCTGGATTAGCTCTGTGATAAAGGAGTTCCTGTTCTATTTATAAATTTCCTTAGACAATCTCATATTTATTTGTTTAATTTGAAAGCAAGAATGCAAGTCTTTTTTTGTACATCCAATAGGAACCTTCCCTACTCAGGAATATACATTTTGGGGACAAGGCCAAGGATGTTATCCATTTCCTGCAGGTGAGGCTGAGGCTCCTAGTTTTTCTGGTTTGACTTGGTTGTTGATTATGAAGCCTATTCCCTCCCCTAATTTATGGGTGTGGTATAAAATGGTGTGGAAAATGCATGTACACCCAACCCCCTAGCCCTACCCCTGCTACACACACACACACACACACACACACAGCCATAGTCAAACTCTTTGCTCATAAAGTTAGCAGCCTGAGGCACAACTAACTTATAGGAGTTATCAGGCCTGTTAGAGCTTGTCTAGGATGGTGGTATGCCAGTAGAATGTCAAACCCTGGCCACATGCTCCTGGCCCATTGGCCATTCCTTAGGTGAATTTAATCGTGCTTCCAAATGTCTTGAGCAAGCACTTTAGTTATTAATTGTGATAAATTGGTTTACTTATATGCACAGGGAAAGGGGTTATGTTCATGGGATATGTTCTCAATATATTTAGCCAGAGACTCAAAGTTCAGAGATTTTATAACTGCTATCGCTAAAAATAATGGTTAACCTTTACTGAGAACTTGGTTTGTGGCAGGCACTATGTTTTGTAGGCTACAATCTCATCCCGGGCTGGTCAATGTTTTGTAGGGCCTAAAGTTTGTACAACTATGGGTACCCTTTCTAAGAGAAACACAGATTGATTCCTTCCAGAGTTTTGGAAAAGGGCCCGAAGGCTTAAATTCATTAGTGTCACCTTGAAGCCACCTCTGCCTCTTATTTAATCTTTCTGACAATTTTGTTAAGTAAGTGCTAGCAGAATCCCGGTAAAATAAATAGGTGAGGAAATATGTTTAGAGATATGAAGGTACTTGCTCAAAGTTGCACAGTGTATAAATTAAGCCAATTCCCATAATCACCTTCAAGGTTTTCTCTTCTTAGCTAAATAGATTTCCTCCTCCAAAATATCCTTATCCTTTGGTGGCAGTAACCTTAGTGTAGTCCTCTGGGACACGTGAGGAACTTAACACTGGTTCAACATTAGCAGAGGAGCAAAAGGTCTCTTTCTAGCTGATCTTACAGGGGGAATAGGACCTCTGAGAAACTGCAGAGCAAGAAGAAAAGTGAGTAAGGAGGGCAATTTTGTTCCCACTATATCTGAGCCATGCACTAGTTTTAGCAACATTTTGTTGTTCTGTGAACAACAGTGATTTAAGAATGCAGATTTTTCTGTTTCTGGACTGCTTCACTTCTCTCCCCCTCCCCAGGCTAGTTCTCCCCAGCTGGGCCCCTAACTGCCCTCCCTTTATGCCTCCCTTTACCTCTCCCTTTACCCCTCCCTTTGTCCCTCCCTTTATCCCTCCCTTCCTCACTTCGCCCTATTCTGCCCCACCTTCCCCTCAGGCCCAGCTCTTCAAGACTTCTTTTTAAAATTGTTGTTGTTGTTGTGCTGGGAGCAAGGAGGGTGGAGTCCTCTTACTGAGGCTTTTCCTCCTCCCTTCCCTCTAGCCCTCAGACTGGGCTCCACCCTGGTAGTTTGTCAGTGGCTTTCAGGAGGAGGAGAAGAAGCAGCAGGATGAAAAAGGGGGTAAAAGAACAGCATCTTGTGAGCCCTAAAACATGTTTTGTCTACATACTTCTCAGCTATCTTTCAGTAGGTTAAACACTTAATTTAACTCTTATCTTCCTCATCTGATTATTTGGGTTCATAGAGGGAAGTGCAGGCTGCTTCCTAAAGCAGTGGATTTCCCTCAGGATCTGGATGGAATGGACAGTTGAAGATATTTCAGGTTGCTATTTGGTATATTTCTTAAACCAGCTAAAGAAAGAACAACCTGTGGTACTTCCTAGAAGGAAAGGGAAAGTGATCACAACTTTTAGTTCTCCATACCTGTTCCCTCAAAACCTTTCTTCAGACACATGCTTATTATTAATATCAAGAAATAAAGAATATAAAGAAAAAGTCCTCCCTTTACCACTAAATGTAGTTATGGGGTATATAGTTCCCTGTGAGTCACTTTTGACTCCTAATTTAAGTGAGACAGAGGCCATACCTAAAATATTTAGAAGGAAAATATAATGTGGACTAATAAACTGAGTATGATAAAATCAAGGGCTCCTTCACTGGAGCCTCTTGGATAAAATGAATGCTCTCATTTCTCCCCCTAACACCTAGCATTGTTCTTGATACAACCCAGATGCTTAATATCCTTTTATTCACTAAACAGATGGAAGAATGGATAGGAAAGAATCTATAGTTTATTTACAAAAAGTTCAAGAATTTACTTCATGTTTTTAAAAAACTGAATTTGTTATATGCTGTCAAGTTTTCTACACAAGTAAAATTGAGACAGAAAAACAATAACCAGCGTTGAGAAATTACTTAACCAGAAAAAAAAAGTTTAGTAAGAGTATAGATTGTTTGGCTATCTGCAAGATAGGTGTTTTGTTTTGTTTTGTTTTGTTTTGTTTTGTTTAACCAGGGACTGAATCCAGGGTTGCTTAACCACTGAGCAACATCCCCAGCCATTTTTATTTTTTATTTTGAGACAGAATTTCACTAAGTTGCTAAGGCTGACTTTGAACTTGCAATCTTACTGCCTCAGCCTCCTGAGTCACTAGGATTACAGGTCTGTGCCATCATGCCTGGCTGGATAGATCTTCTTGGGAAGCCTTTCCAGATTGAACAGGAACTCATGATGACCATATTTTTACTATATTTATCTACTCATCTTCATCTTCACACCATAAAAATGCATTCATGATATAAACAGCCCAATATCTTTTCATACATTTGAATCTGAAACTCTTTCCAGTGTTGCTGAAAATAGCCTTGGTTGGAGTAGTGAAAATCTTGAGTAGTATTTCCTAAATTTCATATAGTGAGAAACTAAGGCTCCAAATGATAAAGTGATTCTTTTTTAAGAGTTGTACTCATGTCTATATGGTTCCATGTCAATATATCTTACCTTATAGTCAGGGAAGGGGTACAGTGAGTGGTGGAGAGATATGGTATAGTAAGATAAGGAGTTATTTATAAACCCATACTACAGGAACATTCATGCAATAAATATGTATATATATTCTCTAATCTCTGTCCTTCAGTTTCCTCATTTATAAACTGGTGATAGTAATTCCTACTCACAGGGTTGTCAGAAGAATTTCTAACAATTTAATATATAATAAAGAGGCTTATAACAGAGTTTGGCATGTAGTTAGTGCTCAGTAACTATTATCATTGTTAAATATAATAATTCCTGTCATCCAGGTTATAGAAATTATAATATCTGGTGTCCAATCTCAGAGACTTTATTAAGGGGAAGCAATTTTATTAACAAATATGTGTTCTGAGTGGAGAAGCCATAGAGGAAGAAGTTTTTCCTGAAAGAAATAAATAAGGAGGAAAGATAATTTTGAGTTAGTCCTTTTAAGAAGGTAGACAGAGAGCTTAGGCCATTTCAGACAGAGAAAGTAAGGTGACTCCAATAGCCAAGCTATGGAACCAACCTAGATGTCTGTCAACAGGTGAACGGATAAAGAAAATGTAGTGTATATATACACAATGGAGTATTTCTCAGCCATAAAGAATGAAGTTATGACATTTGCCAGTAAATGGGTGGAACTGGAAACCATCATGCTAAGTGAAATAAGGCAGACCCAGAAAGTAAAAAGTCAATATTTTCTCTGAAATATGGAAACTAGTCCAAAATAAGGGGAAAAGAAAAAAAACTGGGGGAGGGGGACTGCATCAAAATAGAAGAAAGATCAGTGGTATAGAGGAAAGGGATTGAGGGGGAGGGAGAAGGGATGGGATAAGGCAAATACAGTCGAATGAAACTAACCAAACTTTCCAATGTACATATATGAATTTACCATGGTGAATCTCATTGTCATGTATGTCCACAAGGCAACAATTTAAAAAAGTAAAAAGTAAGGCTGGGAACAGCCCAAGATTTTCAGGGATTTGCAATCCAGATAAGACCCAGGAGAGCAGTAAAAGCTCTAGTGTTTGAAAGGTAGACAGGGGCCAGACCACAGCAGGTTAAAGGATCCCAGCCTTGATGATGTCATTTAGGTGGCTGAACTGTGGGAGGAAGAACAATGTGTTTGGGGAGATAAGGATGAAAAATGAGATGTTTAGAAGGCATTCAGGAAGAAATATTAATTAAACAAGTGGACCTACCTGTTGGGAAGTACTGGGCTTTGACTCTGTTTCCTTAAATTTAAAAAGGAGACATAGAGGGTACAATAGTACCTACTTTCCAGAGTTGTTACCAGGAATAAATAGAGAAATGATGAATGTTAAAGCACCTGGTCCAGTGACTTGCCCATATTAAGTGCTGAACCCATAGCAGCTATTATTATTTCTCCTTCCTTGCTGCTCCCTCCCTTCCTCTGCTTTGTTTCTTGTATCTCTTCTCTTCCTCCACTTTAGAAGAATTGTGGTAGGCAAGAGATACTGAAAAGGGGCTGTGGTTGCTTGTTACTTCCTGGCCTCCTATTAAAATGAACTAGAGAAGGACTTTCAGGCAAGGGCAAAGAAATCCTGGAAATGTGGCTCCTATCCTATGGATGCAGCTCTACAGGGATCTTCGCCAATGCCTAGCTGAGAGGCGGTCCCAGGGGGTTGAGAACACTATTCTTAGAGATCTGGTATCTGGGAGACTGAGAAAGCCTTTCTTAACTCTCCCAGCTGGGCCACACAGTATTCACAATTCTTCTTACCCACCCTTCTCCTTTACTCTCACCTCCTTCCCTCCTCTTTTGCTAGAATATGCAACCAGCTCCAATCTCCTTTCCTTTTAGCATCCTCCCTGAGAAGACACTGTGACCTCGCTGTCCTTGCTGGTGTCACACGTTACCATGGAGAGCTAGGGGGGCAAATATCGCTTCCAGTCGCCAGTTTTCTTTCTTTCTTTCTTTTTATGGAGAATATCATGCTAGGCAAAGTAAGCCAGCTTTCTTATTTCTCTCCTTTCCCTCTCCCTTTCTTCCTGGGCATCCCCAGCCTCAATCTCTACACCCCTTTCATCCTCCCCTGAGAGTTGGCAGAACCCGAGTAGATAAATGACTGAATAGTGTGTTAACAAGCTTCTTTCTGGGACGGATAAGGAACTGAAATTGATTCGAGTTGTACCTGCTGCTGCGGGAGACAGAGAGGCAGCCGCCAGGGGCGAGGCCAGCTCTCTCCGCCCAGGGCCCCGCCTCAACCCCTTCCTTCTCCCTCCGCCTTCTCAGCCCCACCCTTCTCCACCTCCTCCTACTTTGCTCTTTCCTCTAGCGGCCGCTTGTCCCTTTTAAGGAACTCCACCCTAGGTGGAGTCCTCATGATAGTCACACCTCTCTTCTGGGCCTAGCTGGGCGGAGAAAGACGGAATCACTCCACCCACTCAGGTTGCCCAGAGAGCACTTCAGGTTCTGACCCGTGTGGGGCTAGAGGTCCCCAGTTGTGCAGCTAGGTGCCTCCAAGAAACCCCGCCCCAGAAGACCCGCAAGAGTTGCTGCCGTTTTTCGCTGAAGCCCCTTCCCTGGGCTGGTGTTCTCCAATATGTTTCGACCAATCGTCGGCATTTTCTCCTCCCTTCTTTCTTTTTAGGAAGGCGCTGGGGTGTGCGGCGGCAACCGCGGCTGTGAAGGGATCTTCTCATGGTATCTCCTCGTGGGGAACGGTCCTGTCTTGAATGATTCCTTCTCCGCCTCAACTTTGTGTTCAAGTAGTGTTTTGAGGTTTAGGGTGGGTTTTTTTTTTTTAGCCCCCACCCCGGCCCTCTCCTTTTCAAGGGTGTGCGGAGTTCGGAGGATGGGTGGAGAGTGGGCTTGGCCGGAACTAAATTGGTGGAGGTAAAAGGGGAACGGAGGATCTTCAGCATTGGCCCCTTTGGCCCAGCGAACCCACTTTATTTTTAGCTGAGGAAAAGCTGCAGGGGAAGGATTCTTTTTAGAAAGTCTGCTCTGCCGGCCCTGATTTTTGGGTTGGATGCTTGAGAGCTTTGTTTCCCTTGTTCTGAGGGTGGCCCAGCTGGGTCTGAATCGACTCCCTCCCTTTTTGCCTTCCTCCCCATTTTCCAGCCAGGAGAAAAAGGGGAGGTGGGGGGGTGAGAAAGAGAAGGCAAGAGCTAGTCGCCTGGTGTACTGTCAGACAGGGGCGGGTGTGAGGGGAACAGCTGTCTTGCGATCAGCTCAGGGGTATGAACCTCCTGGAGGACAGCATGAGCTCTGGACACTTCAGGAGTCCTCTGCTAGAGACATGGGCGGTAAGTGACTCTGGGATTAGAACCCACCCACTCTCATCTCCGTCTAGATTCTACCCCTCCCCCCCCCACACACCCACTTCTCTTTGGGTTTTAGAAGTGGAGGGGGCGGGAAGCGGAAG
>PVHX01021870.1:0-28851 GCA_004024805.1 Geosciurus inauris
TTTTTTGTGTGAGGTGCTGGGGATTGAATCTAGGGCCTTGTGTATGCGAGGCAAGTGTTCTATCAACTGAGCTATATCCTCAGCCCTAAGATATGTTTTATAAACCCAGAAGATTTTGTGCTACAATCTTCCATCTTGTAAAAATGCTTTACATCTTTTCAATTTGTCTTAGAGATTTTGGGTCAGATACAAAGAAACTGATTGGCCAACAATCTGCCCTGCTGGAGATTATTTTTGAATTGGCTGGTAATGCCAAACTTTTCTTACAGTCCCTTTTCTCCATTCTTCCCACCATTTTCCCATGTTAATTGTAATCAGTAGCTTTCCAAAAAGAGAGAGATTAAAGGATAAATGTAGGCTAAAAGTAAAGGGTGGATAAATAAAGTCTCATGATTATTTTGGAAGGTTTTGAATTGTGCCACATCCAGAAGATGGGGAATGTGGAGCAGTTCTGAGGGAGAAAATCCCTTCCAAATGCTACGGATTTCCTTTGGAAATGCCTATGAGCACAGAAATCTTGGGAGTAAAATTGTAAGACCTCATAAACAAGATGCACCCACTTCTAACGGTAGGGTAAGTCAGTAAATGGACCTGCAGTAACATGAACAATTTCATGACAAAAACATCATTAAAAGAGTCAAAGTTTGAAAAGTAGCCTCAGCTGAGGAACTGACACCTTGCATACAGATGTCCCACAGGAGTCACGAAGAACTGGCAGAAGTTAGTGAGTGCTAGGGAAGCCAACAGGACCACAGACAAGCAGCAAACATGTGTTTTATAAAAAAAGGTAACAAATTTTTGATAGTATGAAAAAGTTGTTAGAATTCATTAGTCATTTTCTAAAGCTACATATACTAATTCCTTATGCTCTATAAATTGACTGCTAGATATATAACCAAATAGGAACCGTGTCCACTAAAAGTGACATATGTATCCAATGTTTATCAGCACAATGGGTAAATAAATACATTATATTTTATGTAATGGAATACTACAAAGTAATGACCTTTAAAAGTACACCCTATAATCAACATTGCCTTATAACCATAATTACAAGTAAAAACATTTATGTACAGCACAAAAAATAATCTAAGTTATCTAAGGTACTAAGTCAGGAATTTACTATTTGGGAGTTGACCAGACAGGGGGCACAAAAGACAGCCTCCAGGGCTCTAGTAAGAGTCTCATTTTTTATTTCCTTGAAAAAAATGAGTGTCTTATGAGTGTCTTTATTGAATAAAAATGCATTGTTTGTTTTTCAGTGCTGGGTATTGAACCTATGACCTCTCATGGTAAGCATGTACTTTCAATCCTGCTACATCTTAATTTCTCATGGAAAGTTCTTCAAGCTTCACACCCATAATCTTTGCAAATTTTATAAGATAATGAAAGATTGTTTTGAAAATATTTAGGGAGAAAGGGTAAGAAAAGACAATTTTAGTAAAATATAAGTATTCATAGCTAAGACTATGGGCTTCGTGTTGATATGTTAACTGTGTTTTCAGTATCCTCTGATCAGCTACTCTTAAAATCTCTGCAGAGGAAAGTAGTCACTGTGAAGTATACTGATTATCTTTTGCTTGGCAAACTCAAGTTAAAGCAAAAGACTTTAACTTCACACATCTTGCTGATAAGTATAAATCTCTCTGTGATTTATTGTATTTTTTAATTGCACTGATTTTTCATTATGATTCCCATCTCTCTTTGCCAAATCACAATAACTGGAAGAATGCCAATACAGTACATCAATTCCTTTGAACATATCTATCTAATAGAATAAGCCATTGGAAATACATGCCCAAAGCTTCTCTCTGGGATTACCAATAAACTATTCAAAAAGTGATGATTTACCCACTTGTTGTGATAGCCACTCAAGGAGCTTGTGATAGAGCAGAGAACTCCACTACATGCAGTCTAGATTCGGGTCTTCAGAACTTATCCCTCCTGCTCCCTGTGCAAAGTAGAGCAGCTGTTCGTGAACTCATGGACAGGATGCCAGCTTCACAAGTGTGCACCCTGTTCAGTGAGTCACACTGGGTCCTGCACTTAGGGCTCTGCTTGCTTTATCACTCTGCCGTGGTCATCTTGAACCTCCTCAGGATTCTTACACAGATTCTATATTTGCATCCAGTCCTGCTCTCTCCTCTCTGACTACACTGTTGTTAGCTGCTCAGAACGTACTATCACAAACGGTGACTTGAGTGAGAAATGTATCTGCAGGTCAAGCATGACGTGTGTGCTTAAAAAGGGGTATTTTTGTATTTTTATAATGCCTCATATCTCAAAGCAAGTTTCTGAGCCATTGTTTTTTCCTGTACTGTCTTCATTTCTTTTGAGGTACTTTGTATTTGTTTTTTCCTTGTGTTTTGATTCAGTGGTATCACTTACTATTGGAAAAACATGTTTTTTTTTCTTTTTCACATGATTCCAGGCTCTATTTTAAACTTCTCCAGAATGTTCACTGGTTGGGGATGCAGCTCAATGGAAGAGTGTATGTGTAGCACTCACCAGTTCCTGGGTTCAGTCTCTAGCCCCAAACAAAACAAATAAATAAATGAAGCTCACTGGAGAGGTAGACATTAACATGGAAAAATCTATAAAATTGCCATTGTGTCAGAGGGTGATAATCAAGTCAGAGAGTCTTTATAGCATCCCTGAAGTTAAGATTACTAATTAAAGGTTTGTAACTTTTCTACTTTCTCCAAGCTCATCAATTTTTGTAGTTGCACCACAGTTGTGAATCCATAATCTGAGATTCATAATCTGTTATCCAATCCATAATCTGTTCCTCAACCTCTGTCACTTCAACTGGAGATTTTAGTAGTGGGGAATAGAATTACTTGGACACCACCTGTAAGACATCATGATTCGACTGATCCGGGGTAAGTCCAGGTGTTAGTATATTTTTGAGAATTCCCAACTGCTGGTTTCCAGCTACACGTGAAAGGAGCTTGGGAGCTGGCACTATTTCCTAACAAGTAAAATGCTGAACATAACAGAAAACAACAATTCTCCTAGGATCCTAGAAAGAAGAACAGGGAGCAAACTTCTGCCCTGAGGGACAGAGAGGCACATAGGAAAATACGAACAGGACAGGCTAACCTTAGCAGACAACTCTGAGTGAAGGTTTCCTGGGGACTTGGTTATGGAGGAGGTGAATTTGTGAGTTTTACCTCCAGGACCATCCTCAGGTTTTTAGAGTAAATATTAGAGAAAAATGGATATTTATGCTTCTAGCACAAAAGAAGGAAAGTAATTTTTAAATAAGTTGAAATATGCTGGAGCAGTCTGTTTTTCTATTAAGGTCTGCCCTGTTCCTTACAACAATTAACCAAAGTGGATCATATACCTGAATGTAAAATCCAAGTCTTCAAAAATCCTAGAGGGTAACATAAGGGAAACCCTAGATGAACTCGAGGACAGCAATGACTTTTTAGATGGAAAATCAAAGGCGCAATCCAGGATATAAATAATGATATGATAAATAATAAATTAAAAATCTCTGCTCTTAGAAAGACAATGTAAGAGAATGAGAAGACAAGCCAGAGACAGGGAGAAAATAGTTATAAGACATATATGAGGAAAAGACATGTACAAAATGTAAAATCACTTAAAATTCAACAATAAGAAGGTAATCTGATTAAAACATGGACCAAGGACCTTAACAGACATCTCACCAGGCATACGCAATGGCAAGTAATCATACCAAAGTGGCTCCACATTATAGCCCATCAAGGACATGCAAACTGAAGCAATAATGTGATCCTACTAAGCACTTGTTAGCACAACCAAGATCCGGAATCCTGGCAAAATCAAATGTTAGAGAGGAGGTAGAGCAACAGGAACTTCTGTGTGCCGCTGATAGGAATGCAAATGGCACAGAAACCACAGAAAAATGTTTGGCAGCTCTTTGCAAACTAGAAACACTCTTAACACTCAATCCAGCAACTGTGTATCATGGTATATGGCCTAATGAGACTGAAGACTCATGTCCACACAAGTCTGTGTTAGGATTTAGATGTGAGGTGTCCCCCAAAAGCTCATGTGAGAGACAATGCAAGAAGGTTTAGAGGTGAAAAAATTGGGTTATGAGAGCCTTAACCTAATCAGTGAATTGATCCCCTGATATGGATTAACTGGTTGGTAACTATAAGCAGGCAGGATGTGGCTGGAGGAGGGAGGTCCCAGCAGCCATGCCTTCGAGGCAGATATTTTGTCCTTGTTGAGGGGAACTCTCTCTTTGCTTCTTGGTGCAACGACCTGAGACATTTTCCTCCACCACATATTTCTGCCCTGATATTCTGCCTCATTTGGAACCCCAACAAATGAAGTCGGCGTTCTATGGACTGAGACCTCTGAAACCATGAGCTCTGAATCAAACTTTTCCTCCTCTAATTGTTCTTGTTAAGTCTTTTGGTCACAGCAATAAAAGAGCTGACTAAAAAAGTCTGTGCATGAACGTTTATAGCAGCTTTTTTCATAATTTCCATAATGTGTAAGTAACCAAGGTGCCTTTCAGTAATGAGTGAACAAACTGGTACATCCAACCAGTGGGATCTTTGAGTTTTCAATTCCTCAAAAGACATGGAGGGAACTTAAATGTATACTACTACCTGGAAAAAAAAAAAAAAAGCTATTACGGAAATTCTACATACTGAATGATTTCAATAATATGCATTTTTGGAAAAGGGAAAGCTATGGAGACAATAAAAATGTGAGTAGCCATGCAGCATTTGGAGTGAGAGGAGCGAAAAATAGGTGAAGCAACAAGGAGGTTAGGCCAAAATACTCTGCACAATACTGTAATGGTAGATACCTGTCATTACACCTGTGTCAAGACCCATAAGAGTGTGCAACTTCAGGAGTGAATCTTAAGGCAATCTGGATTTTGTTAATTATGACTATCAGTGCAGGTTCTTCAGTGCTCATAAATATACCCTGTTTGGGGGAATTTTGATAATGAGGAGGCCATAGATGCATGGAGGCAGGGCTATCTGAGAACTCTGCACCTTTCTTCCAATTTTCTTGTGCACCTAAAACTGCTGTTAAAAAATATCTTTACAATAAAACAAAAGAAAAAGGAGAGGAACATTCCCAGGTGCTATCATTGGGATCTGAAGTGTCCCTCAGAGGCCATGTATTAAATACTTGGTTCCCAGCCTGTAACATCACTGGGGAGTGACCTTGAAGAAGACATTGGCACCCTGGCCTCTTCCTGTCTCTTTCACTTCCTGACTGCCACGACAACAGGAGTTTTCTTGTCCAAGTGTTTCCACCAGGATGTTCTGTCCTACCACAGGCTCAGACACAATAGCCCAAACAACCACGAACTGAAACCTCTGTAATAATGATCTCCCCCAAAACCTACTCCTCCTTAAAAATTGATTTTTTTTCCAGTAATTTTGACACAGTGCTGGGAATCTGACTAATGCACCACGAGACTCTACAGAGAAGCCAGGATAAGGAACATCAGATTCTATTTATAGATTTATGCAGACACCTTCTCCCCTGATTCTCTCTCCTTAACCTCCCTTATCTTTTCCCACCCTCTCTTTCTCCATTATTCTTGAGGTCTGGTTTTATATTCATATTTTAAATGTACACATAAAACATCATACCATTGAATACCTGTGTGAGTATAAAATTGTTTAGGGATTTGGTAAAGCAAAGGTAGAAATAAAGATATAGAAAAATGGGGAAATTTAAGAAAGTTCTCCCTAAGACCATGTGGGGGTTACAGTCATAAATTCACAGAAATGCAGAAGAAGAGATAGTCCCAGATGTGAAGATGAAGATGGCTTCATCTACTCCACTTCTATTCCATGCAATTTGAAGTTCTACAAGTACTGTTAGTCATTCTCTGCCACTTTTACTAAATGTCTTACCTGATCCAGTTTGGTGTAAAGAGTAAGGCAATTTTCACTGCAGATGAAAGGGTGATTCCTGTTGGCTATGTGGAGTGTATGGAAAGAAAGCATCATCTGGAGAGATGATAAATGGGGAAATGGTGTCCACTGATCCATAAAGGACATGTAAGTCAGTGTGCAAGACATTGCCTGATCTCTGACACTTTCCAGTTGCTTATGCTATAATTTTACCACGAAGCAGATTGCAACTAACCCACGACTAAAAATGCACAGATATGTATCACAATGACCATCTATTATCAAGCTCATACTATCTTTTTATGAATGCAACACAAGAGGAAACATTTAGCTTCTGGCCCCAAGTTCAGAAAGCTTCACGGTATATAGTTCTCAAGTTCACTTGTTCTTTGCATCTCTGAATAAGAATTTCCGCATAGTCAGAATTCAGTGTAAAGGTGTGTGGGGTTTTGCCTACAATTGATCCTTTGATTCCCAACCTATGGGAAAATAGAAAAAGTGATACAAATTTTATTCCTTAACATACATTTAGTTCTTACTAAATATAGGAACTGGAGTAAAAAAAAAAAGTGTCATTCTCACAAAACTTTGGCAGAGAAGAAATTTTAAGAAAACTGAGCACATCAGAATGTAGATGTGGATTTTAGGTTCATACCAGTGAAAGCAAGTGTGAGTTTTTTATGTTCAAAACCATTCTGTCATGCATGTAAGCCAAAGATGCATTTTGGATTCTCTGTGTATATTTCTTCCTAGATCTGCTTTAAAGAAATACCATAATTATATTGGCTTGAAAGAATGGAAATGTATTCTCTCACAGTTCTGGAACCTGAAATCATGACATCTACATGGCCACCCTCTGAAGTCTCTCGTGGAGCATCTTTCTTTGTCTCTTCTAGTCGCCAGGTGACACCAGGTGTTCCTTGGCTTGTGGCATCACTCCAATTTCTGCTTCTGTGTTCACATAGCCACCTTTTGTCTTTGTCTATGTCTTATCTCCTGTCTTTACAAAGGCACTAGTCTTAACACTCACCTAATTTCAGTACGACTCATCTAATTATGTCTTCAGTATGGTTTTCCCCGAAAGCTCCTGTGTTAAGGCAGGAAATTAGAGGTAAATTGATTAGATGATGAGAACTCTAACCTAAACTGTCCCATCTGGGTGGTGACTGTAGGCAGGTGGAATGTGGCTGGAGGAGGTGGGTTACTGGGACATTCCCTGGAAGGGTGCATATTCCCTGTGGTTGGTCCCCCCCCCAGCTTCCTGGTCACCTCGAGTGGAGCCGCACTTCTCCTCTATGACCTTCACCATGATCTTCTGCTTTGCCTTGGGTCTGGAGCCATGGAACCGGCCGACTATGGGCTTAATTTCTGAAGCTGTAAGCCAAAATAAACTTTTCCTTCTCTAGGTTGTTCTTCTCAGGTATTTTGATCATAGCATCAAAAGGCTAACTAATCTTCACACATCTCATTTCCAAACAAAATAAACTTTACAAGTCTCAGGGATTAATGCTTCAATGTATCTTTTTGGAAGACACAAACAATAACACCGTATTTTATAATCTAAATAAAAGGTTAAAATCTTATTTCAGAGTTGTCAACAGTAACTAAATAGGTAACAATATGCCCAGAGTCCTCATGTCTGCCTTTTGGTCAATTTTCCTGAATACTGCAGGCCAGGAGCTACAACTGCTGTGAAATTCAAAATTTGGATTTGAAATTAAACTAAAATTTTCTTTAAAAACCATAAAGCAACTGTAATGTCGAACATAGTAGCACATTTTCTTAGCATGCAGAAATTAATCAGTAAAATATTTAACATAAAAATTATTTTAGAAGGTTTAAAAATATCATTTTTCAGAATAAATACTGCCTATGTCATATCTGTACTTATGTTCTTATTTTAATCCAGAGGCACCAGATTAGCTCCCATTTTTGTAAGAAATTATTCTCTGCTTCTGTAGGGAGGAGTCATCTAGTCCAGTTATAGTCAGATATTTTAATACACTTCTCTCAGTAAATTTAAGTAGATAGAAAATGGGTGAAGACGATTGAAATAACACTATCTGACCAAGCTGATCTAATCATAGGACAATTTGCCATAAAATGGCAAAATAGATATTATTTTAAAATCCACATGGAGAATTAACCAAGATAGAACATATATTCTGGACCATAAAACACATACCAATAAGGTTAAAAGTATTCAAACTATGAAAATAAGTTCTATGGCACAGTGGAGTAAAAGTGAAAATCAATGCCAGGATATCTATGGTGGATACTGTTGATAGAAGAACCACAGATCCTTAAATGCTATTTCCTCTCGGCGAAAGCCCTCCCTTATATGTGTCAGAAAGACAGAGTTGGTAACTGGTTACCTTAAGATTCCCTGGGAATTGAGCTCCATCAGAAATGGGCTGTAGTTTCTACCACAATTGGTTCATCGGTGTCTAATATCTGTCAGGAAAGATGTGTGAGTTTATTCTAAGAAGATGGTTCTCTTCAAATCCTTTGAGGCTGGGATAAGTTCTATATTTTTTGCCAGCCCAGGTCTCCAGACTCCCATCCTGTCCAGTACTGAAGGCTCCTGGCTGTCTTCCTTGGGCTCCGCAGATTCCAATATGTCAATGCTGTCAAAGATTGAGATGATTGTCTTCACCAGCACAGCCTCATGACCATGGGAGACTGACCCTCCACCTGCGCTCAGCTGTGGCAAATTCCCCAAAGAAGAAAACTGTTACTGATGTCCATTTTACCTGGGAAGATCTCTGATGTCATTAAAGGAAATTGTTGCTTTGTTTGTTTAATTCACCTGATTTGTTTTCCTCTGCCTATTGGGGAAGAGTGCCTAACCAGAAACAGAGATTTACACTTTCTTCTCTCCTCTAAAAATTATGATTCCACTTTTTTCAATGTTTGTTTCTAACAATACAAAGTAGAAATTTAGAAATTATTTAGGATATTTGTGTTTATGATATGAATGATATGTGTCACTTTATCTTCTTATCTGCCTCAATATAAAAGCTTCTAGTTGATAGTGTCCATTCATATGTAAAATTGGCTTATCTTATGCAAAACTAGGTCAACTATTATTATGGAGAGTATTTATTAGCTGTTCCCACCCAAAACTACATGAGAAATTCCCAATATAAAAATTGCATATCTCATTTGTTATACTTTAGTTTTAAAATATTGTGTTGAAGATTGGCATTACTAGAAGTTTTAAAACAATAGAATACCACATGTATAATTTGAAGTCGCTTAATTTGATATTTATCCATTGGATTTTAAAAGTCTAAGAGGGAAAGTGAAACAAATCAGCAATCCATAAAAGGAATGCAATTGCTTTTTAAAATTGAGACTGTGAGGTTTTATAAAATGTATGCCCAATTTTCTCAATAGTGATGGTTGTTACAGTGATTCATTGACTAACATCTTAGCTGCAGCTCTTGTCCCCTATCTTTCTTCTGAGTTTGTTGCTCACATTGTTCAACAACAATATAAAACAGGAATTTTTTTTTATAAATTATTAGAAAATCTAACCTTTAAATATAACTTGAGTGTCCTTGATATCTTTAAAAATTACTATAAAAGAAGTTCCATTTGTAGTTTCATTACCAATATTTAACATTCTAAGCAAACAATACCAGTAGAAAAGACTAAAACATAACCCAACCCCAGCTAGCAACCTTTAAGATGTTTTTTCTATTTGTCACAGCAGCCCCTGAGCTGGGACTCTCCTCCCAGAGATGCAAATACTCAAGACCTAGAAAGAAGTTAACTAGTTTTATTTTACAGGGGTGTTTTCTGAAGGTGTGTGTGGATTGTGTACATGTGCGTGCACATGCTGTTATTTGCCCTGCAAGTCAGTATCTGTTACATATTTTAATCTTACAGCTTTCCTTTAATGATATGGTCTCATATTCATATTCAATTCAAACATATCCCACTTATGATACTTTAGTTTTTCATCCTCAGTCTGCTCATTTAGTGCAAATGGACCTAGTTAAGTGTATCAACCACCTTACAATAAATGAGAACTGTTCCTACTTTATCTCTAAGGAATGTGGAGGCAAACATCTCTGAGGAGAGTGTGCCTGGGTTACCTCCAAGGATGCAGACATTCTGTCACCTGGGACAGGTAAGTTTGTAACAGGAATGGGGCCATCCAGAAAACCGAGACCGTATGAAAGTTCCCCTTCAAATCCCAAGATTTTAGACATGTCACTCAGAGTTACAGACATGAGTTTATTGATGGGGTAGGAGAAGGAGAGAGCAGGTCCTCTTAGAGCAGAGAGGGATCACTTGGCCCTTCAGTTTTATTGGGGCCCCAGGGAAGTTTCCAGGTGCAGCTCTTGACTTTTTGCTGCAGCAGGATGACATCAGACTTTCGTGTCCCCACTACTATGATAACATTGGGTCATTTTGACCCACGCTGATGGGTTCTAATTGGGACTCATCCTTCTAGATTTTATAGTTAGGGGGAATTATCCTTATCTCTCTGAGTTCCAGGTCACAAAGCTCCCTCCAAGTCACTTCAAGGCAACTTGTATTCTTCTCCATAGCAGTTTGGACCTGCATTTCTCCTGAAGAAAACAGCTGGTTTGCTGAGGAACGTGACAGATCCTGTGGACTTAAGCCAGGCACTGCTGCAAGGAAATTGCTTTGTAAAAGAGAAAGCACATGGGGACCATCACAGCGCCCCCCGTTTATAGAATTATTCCCTTAACCTCATGTTCCCACCTCTCAAGTCTGCCTGTCCCCTATCGAGCTTATTGATAAACCACAGTGAGAGTCAATGCGTCTAATCCAGTCATTCATTTTAATAAAAACACGGTTGTTAGATGTAAAGAATTATTTTAAATGATAACAAAATGTTTTTGAATATTTTCATATTTCTACTCAAGGATCAGCTCCTCATAGTTTTGTAACTTCCTCACTTAAACCGGCTGGCTGTGGTACCCTCCCACACGAGGTCATTTGTATTCATCCTGCTTTATCATTGTATCATTTAAATAAATGTTTTTCCTAATAAGCAGAATTACATGCTTTCCTTGGAGTATATGTTTCATGAAGTCAAGAATATGAATTTTACTGTTGTAGCCATGGTGACTTGGACACAAAAGCTACCAAATAAATATGTTCTGATAGATTGATGAACTTCCTGGGCAATTTTTATATCATTTTTTAAAAATTTTGGGTTAAAACAACAGCAGATTATAATAGGAACAAAGTACTGACTATTAGCTGACAATAGTTTTGATACATTTTAATTTACTAAGTATTAAATATTGCTATATGCAGTATTTTGTTTTTAAAAAATTTAAATTTTATGGTGCATATTGGAGATGTACATATTTTGATGTAAACATACATAATTAAGTGATTACTTGAGTCAAGCAAATTAATATATCATCATCTCATAATTTGCTTCATTTCTTCCTCTCCTCCTCCTCTTCCTTTTCCTTCTTCTTCTTCTTCTTGATTCTACTCTCTTAGGAAATGGCCAGTGTGTGGATCAATGCTGTAAATAGTTGCTTTCATCTTGTCCACAGGGTCTCTAGACTTATACGTCCTCTGTCAGTGAAGCTTTGCTCCCTTGGTCCACATATTCCCCTTTCTCCCATCACCTCCAACTCCTGGTAACCACTTCTATTTTAACTTTCTAGGTACTCAAATTTTTAAACATTCCACAGGTAAGTGAGATCATTCAGTTTTTGTTCACTTAGAACAGTGCTCTTCAGGTTCATCTAGGTCACAAATGGCAGGGCCCCTTCTTTTCTCAGGCTGGATAATAGTCTGCTCTAATGCAATACTGGAGTGTAAACTCAACCTTTCATCCAGGGTCTATTGGTGGAGAGTTCTGTTGTTTCCATATAGTGCCTGCAGTAAATAATGCTGCAGTGCAGAGGAGACAACAGACGTCTTTAGGAGGTGGTGATTTCAAGAAGACGTCCCTTGACTGATGTCATGACAACCTGATGTAGAACCCTGTAATGGTGGCGTAGATCTAAGTGAAGGAAGCAGGAGTGAGGGAAGAGATACCCCCCAGCCCAGGAAAGGCAGAACCACCCACAGGAGTGCATCTGAACCCTCAGGGAAAAGACCTGAAGTATATCTCCAAATTCCCTAGTAGGGTGAAAGAATCTGGAAGATTTTTCTCAAATTCCTCACTCTACGTGTTTGAGGAGTACAACCAGGTATTAACATGACTACTGAATTCCAACTCCACTGTGGAAAACGAAGTCATCAGTCAAGCAATAAAACAGCATTGATCCTACAGGTGGCAACCAGACTGCACCTGGGAATTGTCTACCAGAGCTCCTGAGGGGCAGCATTTGGCCCAGGAAGTATCACCAGCAGCGTGGTTGTCTGCATGCTCAGCTGTCACGCAGCAGCTATGTTACAAGGGATGCGCGATTCTTGACCAGCCTGTTAGTGTCCTATGTAGAGAATTTGCACAAGTCTTCAGAAGACTCTGTCTTAAAAATGTCATCATGTAGCATCCTTGGCTCTGCTTGTGGCAGATGATAGGGATTGGATACTTAAGTGTGTGCTTGTGATGCTGATAGAAATTATTGATCAGTGCAGAAGGTTCAAATTTGTTAGCAACACAAAACGTATAATAGATTCTCCAAATTACTAGTATGTTATGGCACAGTGTTAATCTCTCAGGTAATTTAATAATTTAGTTTAGGCAAATAAAGAGTGGCTAATGATGGAACATCAGAGATCATGGTAAATAAAAAAGCACAAGCAACAGGGGAATAAAATTTAAAATGTAAGGTATAAAATGTGGTTGAGTTCATGCTTTGTTAAAGAATAAACATGTAAAGATTATTTTTTTTAAATGTAATTACATTATTTATTTATTTATTTATTTTGGTGTGGGGGATTGAACTCAGAGATACTCTACCACTGAGCCACATCTCCATATCTCCACATCTCCAGCCCTATTTCGTGTTTTATGTAGAGACAGGGTCTCACTGAGTTGCTTAGTGCCTCGCCGTTGCTGAGGCTGGCTTTGAAATCACGATTCTCCTGTCTCAGCCTCCCTAAGTGCTGGGATTACAGGCGTGCGCCACCGCACCCAGCGACATCACTTTAATACTAATTATGACAAAGTAATTTCTAAGAAAGTTTGAATATAAGAAAAGAGCAAGAATATATATAGCAGTGTAATAAAAAGAAAGAAAAATGCAGAGAAAGAGGGCAGTATTATAAATATCAGATAATATGAAATCTAAAGTCAAAAATTGTTTAAAGTGGAACATTTTATGTGATAAAGAGATGGGTCCTCATAATTTGAAAGGTCAAAGGAAAATTCTTTTTTATTTTATAGAGCAAAGAGGAAAATCTTAATGTGAAAAGATAGAAAATTAATGAACCTTTTTAATATACCTAGCACAGGTGGAAATACAAAAGTATGCACCTTTACTTACATAAAAAGAAATTTTATGTATGAAGGAAATGTCATTTATCCAGCACATTAAAAATAAAGGACATGTTATTAAGCTAATACCGCTCTTAGGATTCATGACTTTTCCTCAAATATAGACAAAGAAAACTAATAATATTAAAGAATTTAGGAAGATTTGAATAACAAAAGTAATAATGAGTCTGCCAGCAAAATATATTCATTATTTCAAGTGCTCATGAAAGTGCTCATGAAACATTTCCAACAACAGATTACACAATAGCCCACAAAGAAAAGCCGTATAATTAATTACTCAAGGCTGGTGTCGTGTCCCTCTCACCCCCACGTGCCATGGAAACAGACACTAACCACAAGAGCCTCGTGTCCCCCTCCTTGCCTCGTCTCACCCCAGCCCTTTCTGTCCTGCCTCTTCCTTCATTTGAAACCACGTCCTGCCGGCGATCTTTGAACATCTTCACTGACAACAGGAAATCAAAAGCAAAATTGCAGTTGTTTAGAAAGGAAAGACAAAAATGGCGATGGAATTAAAACCTGCACAATTAAAAAAAAAAACCAAAATGATGGAAAATCTCTTGGGATTAATACCTTTATTAGAACATAATGCAATAATTAAAAATAAAAATTATAATTTAAAATAAATAAGGGATGATTACAACTCAAGCATCTAGATGTATAATTAAATAATATCTTTTATAAATTCCCAGGCTTCATACAGACAGGAGATGTGAATGAAATAGTAAATATGTGAATATTTGAAAACTGGTGTCTAGAAAAGACCGGTGAAGTCTTTAGCAAGTCTGTGATCAAAAGAGAAGAAGACCGATCAGGACAGAAATGGTAAAAATTGGGATGCAAAAAGGTTATGGAGTAGAATCTAAAAGATTGCAATGCTTACAATTACATGGAGTATGTGTGTGTAAAAGTATCCACTACCAATATCATTTCACAAAGTAGAAATGCCATCAAGACTAATACACAGAGAAGACTTGGAAAAGTCAATCCACAGAGCACTTTTTCCTTCCAAAAAAAGGCCTATCTACTTCAGGTTAGACTAAACAAACAGCTAGAGAATTAGCACTTTCAACATTATTGATGTTTTCTATTTAAAAAACAAAACAGCGACAACAGCAAAAAGACTCTCAACTCATCCTGTGAAGTAAACAAGACCCCAACATAGAAATCAAAGATAACTCACATTAAAGTAAGTAACTTGACTAAAACATACTGAAAACTGGGATTCCTGGGTGGTCCTTCCTCTCCCTCACTTCTCCTGACCAATCCATTTCCAAGTCTTCTCAGCTTCACCTCCTGACTGGTCTCCTGTTTCTCAGCCTGGGCAGGGTGACCTGCCTAGTCCAGAGCTCCACCGTCACCATCAGGCCGCAGAACAGTTCATCACCAGCAAGAGAGACCTCCCTTGTCTTTCCCTGTGCTTCCCACAGGAAGTTTGGGGTAGCACCTGCTGGGTGCCTAAAACAAAAAGCTGTCCCCCTATTCTTTTCCTGATGCTTTGGGACTTGATTTTCATGCCAGCTTCCTCCATCATTTGCTTTCATTGTAAATGTGTGATACGCAGCAGGGCTCTAAATTTACCACTTTTTACTTTCACATTCAATTGGCCCTCTCTTAAGGAATTGTCCTTTTTTCCATAAGCATGTGGAGTCATTTTCGTTCTGGAATCTGTTCTGTATTTCATAGCTCTGTTTTCCTCTTCCTAGGCACTAAAAATTTCTTTTTTATATTTGTCCATGCATACTGTGCTTGGCTACTGGGGGGTAAGGATGGGGGGGAAGTTGCTCCTTCATCCACAGACATGACCCAGGAAATTCTTTGAGAAACAAGTGTCTTTCTTTGGGCTTTAGAAGTTTAAAAAGCAAATTTGGTGGGCTTAAGAAAGCTGTTAAAATCATACAACTTCAGCTCATATATAAATACTTATTAATCAAATTTAAAGTACATTGAAACTATAACTTAAAAGATTTATTTAGCAATCATTAAATTCCAAGACAGTCAAATTTGAATTTTTATCCTTAGGTGATTATGGTAGCAGGGGTATTATTCATTATTTCAAAATATTTTCAGCAATGATTCCAAACAAATTAGCAATTAAATATACATATATATGCTCATAAGGGGATTGGAGTTGGTTTATAGTGTCATTACCTGCAATTCCTTCCTATTTCTACTGGTGAACTAATTAGAATTCTCACATAGATAGTCATCAAATCTGGATTTGGGGTAAGCAATAAGCATAAAAACAACAAAAGATAAATATTTGCATGTAAAACATCTGCTTTGTCAGCACTAGAATTCTGGCTGTATTAATTTAGCAATAACAATGTACCCTACAGAGACTCTATTGGGATGCTTTGTATATTGAGGTTAATGCCCTTGCAAATGAATTTACATTTACATATTCTACATCGTGGGAGTCTTTAAGTCATTCTTTAAAAACATTAGGTAATAAAAAGTTAATATGATTTCATAACATTTGAATTTAAATTATATAAGATGTTATACCAATCAGTATGCCAAATTTGCATTTTATCGCAGTAGCATAATGAATTGAAGGCTGTGTAAAAGCAATGTAACAAGCTACACACCTATCCAGAATTTATTTTTCTGTAGACAGGGTTCTGTATAGAACACTCCTCACCTGTTCTTACCCATACTGTACTTGGTACATGTGGCTCTAATGTCAAAAAATGCTACTACCACAGAGCTTTCATGCACATGTTCCGAATTACAGAGGTGAGCTTTATGTAATCCGCAACCATGTGATGATTACAATAAAATGATTTTCTAATACTTTAATCCAAATTTTGGGATGAATTCTCTTTACCATTTAATTTATACCATATTAGGCCTAAATATAAATTAATGTAATAAATAGTATAAGGGAAGAGTTTTGATAATCACTTTCCACTAACATCCCTACATAACTGGTGTTACTAATACTCATTGTGATCTGAGACGGTTATTATTGTATGGTCCTGGCTGGACTGCGCAGTTTTTCCCAGCCTGCTTCCCCTGGTATATTGTGCACTGAAGCATGCATTCTTGCTTCAAGCCCTGTATTTGTCACCTAGTGATGTCTTGTTTGGCAATAGACTTTTTCATAGAGTTGCCATTTACTGCTGTGTCTTTTGGCTTCTACAGAAGGCTTTCCTTTCTCTCATGGCACCCTGCCAAATGTGCACTGTTGGTTTTCCCAACACCTGGGAAACGGGCTTTAGAATATATACGTGGGATCTCTCAGGGATATTCTCTCAGGGATGCTCATTCTCTTCCAACAGTGACGGCAAGCATTGACAGAATTTGTTGGCTTCACAGTCTTTCCCTCAGTGAATTGACAGAGACTGGAAAGCCAGTGTGCGTGCAATACGGTTCCTCATTTCCACCTTTGTGTGACAGCTCCTTCCCACATGCTACGTGATCACTAGGAGCCACATTGGGTGCCAGACCCCAAAGAACCAGCAATATAAACCACCAACACCCCTGCCTCCAGCACACTTACAGTCTAGTAGCAATGACATTTCTCTACAGAAATATTCATGAAACTTTTTTTTTTTTGGTACTGGGGATTGAACTCAGGGGTACTCCATCACTGAGCCACATCCTTGACCTTATTTTTTGTGTGTTTTATGTAGAGACAGAGTCTCACTGAATTGCTTAGTGCCTCACCCTTGCTGAGGTTGGCTTTGAACTCATGATTCTCTTGTCTCAGCCTCTCTAAGTGCTGGGATTACAAGTGTGCACCACCACGCCCGGCTCATGGGACTATATTATGTAGATATTTTGGTAACTTATCAGGAAGATTAAAGAAGTCTTCATTTACTGTGGGAAAACCAAAACTTTGAATGAAGGAATTAGATTGTATACGAAAAGCTAATATAGAAAGTGTGAACATATCATTATATGTATGAATTCAATGAAAGAGAATCAAATTCCCCTTTTGACTCATGTACTAATATTTCTAACATCTTTAGAAGAAAAAGCACAATATAAAATTTATATTGCCTCAGTATTTATAAAGGATTTCCGTCTAAGGCTCCTGAAATATTCCACATGTTCATTCTTCCTCTATTAATTGTTCACACATATGAGACTCTGCTGTTGGTATTTTTTCCTGTGTGCTAATATTGACCACTAGGGAGGATAGCAGCTGTACTATTTTCTTCATATTCTATTTGCCCAAGGAATCAGAGCTTTGCATGTGTTTTCTCTGGATATACCAAAGAATTAGGTCACAATGGATATTTTCAAGGTTCAGCCCATGCAGAAAATAAAAAAATAGTTCTCTCTGCATTTATTCTTAAATTTTGTTATTTTATTGCATAAGAATATTTTCATTTACTTGTTGACCTGTACAACTTGAGCTCATTTTCTTTGTATTTATAACTGCAACTATTGTGATGGTATATTGATAAATGTTGTCTAACACCTTTAAATTAATTAAAAAGCTCACCTGTCATTTTATTTTCAATCCTTTTTTCTAGAAACTCTGTTGTGTCTAAATCTGATAGTGTTGGTGTCTGGGGTGTAAAAGAGGTTAAAAAGAGTCCTCCAAAGAAATTTACTATTCTTTTATCTTCTATTTATCATCTCTCTTTTTTTAAGAGGTTGAAATGATTTTATTTTGGTTTTAATAAAAAAGTAGAAATGGAACCCACTAAAATAGCTTGAATAACTTAAAGTAATTGCTATTTAGCAATTTCATACATTTTATCAATTTTGTACAAATAGCAATTTGGGGGACTTCTATATTCAATAATATATTGGAAAAGATACAATGTCTATTTTACACCTTCAACTTCATATTAATATCTGCTGATAAGAGAGTAACTTTTACTGAGTGAAAACATAGCTATATGAAAATAGGAATTAATACTGAAATTCTCATATACAAACTTGTTGATGAAAAGCAAATACCCAATATATAGCAGAAATAGAAAACTCAAGTTTATTTTCAATTACACATGTGAAAAGAGCTAGGAAAGTTATAGTTTATTCTTTAGAAATTTTACCATCAAATGTGTTTACCGGTTTAAAAAATCAAGAGAAAACAGTTTTATATCTTAAACTACATCTTTCCAAGAATTAGGAAATACATGTGTGATTGTCTTATTTATAGATAACAGAGTAGTTCTTTATTTTTCTCAAATATTACTAAAACATGCTAATGAACCACCCAGAATCTGGTCTGTCTTACTCGCAGGCATTGGTTGAAGTCAGACATGGAACATGACAAGGGGAAAATGATTTCTCGTATAATATTGGGTGACAGATATTTCCAAAGACATTAGAAAACGAATGGAGACTCAAAATAAAAACAAGAAGGGACGAGGATGTAGCTTGGTGGTAAAGCACCTCTGGGTTAAATCTCTAGTACCAAAATTTTTAAAAAAGAAGAAAGAAAGGAAGAAAGGAAGGAAGGAAGAAAGAAAGAATGATTGAGCATGGAGAATTGTCAAGAAACGTTTAACCCAATAAAAGTGAACAGGCTTTGAAATGGGTATGAAGCAGAAGCAGCAATTCAGGAAGCACTGGAGATGCTCTTGCCCCCAGAGGGCAGAGAAGGCCTGGAGAGGGGCTGGGAAACAACTGTACTGATCTGTGAGCTTTACCTGATGCAATAGGACAGCGCAAATGGGAGAGGTGAGCTCCCACGTGAGCTCACACCAAGAGGTGAGAACGTGAGAGGGTTGTGGAAGAGTGAGCAGCACCATCTGACTGACAGATGATCCGTAAAGAAGAACAGAAGGAATTTGAGAAGGTGAACGCTGGAGCTACACTCACTGGCAGGAGCAAAAGTTTGTATGTTTTTTTTTTAACGCAAAATTAAAGTACTTGAAGAATTATGTAGCATCAGAGTACAAAATGTGTTGAAATGGGGAAGAGACTAGAAGAGAAGGGGTTTGTTCATGAGTAGATACATAGTAGGGAATTTAAATGATAAGTGGTTACATGGTTTTCAATTATTTTTCTTTTAAAAATATGTCTACATACTTTATATTGAGAATGACAGAAAAGATGAAGGAAATGTATGGTTCCACCCATAGTCTTGGACCACAAGGGTATTATAAACCGGTGCTACTCATGTGAACTGGAATGACAAATTTCAACTGAGTTCCTTTTCAAATATAAAACTAACATGCAAAAATTATGTGTATAATTTATGTACAATATAATTACCAAATCTTATTTCAGATATTGGGAAGATGGAAATGACTTATTTCAATAAAGACTAAAAATATATTTAAATTAACTGAAACATTTATGATTCCTCAGTTTAAGAGAATATATACAGGCTAATGTGGTAATAAACTTATTATTATTAAGTAATAATATTCTTATTTTCAGTAAATTTATTTCCTTAGTGACTAATTTGAAGAGGAGAAATCTTTGAGGTGATTAGCAGATACATGTTTATGAAAACTAAGAATTTGTAAATATTGAGAAAGAAAAGAAAAAAATGTATAATAGCTTCCAGCAGTATTAGTGATAAAACTAGATCAGGTTTGCTTTAACACACATTCTAAACTAAAGAAACATCCATGGCAAGTTTGGGTTTCTGAATGAATTGTATTTCCTTATCTTTAACCATTTAAAAAGTTTAAAACAAATACTGGCTATGAATTTGTTAAATGACAGTCTAAAGTATACAAGTGGGAGTTTTGTCATATTTGAAACATACAGAAGTGGCTCAGTGATTGGCATAATGTTATGGTTTTGATCTGAAATGTCTTCCAAAGGCTATGTGCTAAAGGCTTGGTCACCAGTCTGTGGTACTAATGGGAGGTGGGGCAACCTTTATGGGGTGGAAGCCAGTTGGAGAAAGTCACTGTGGGCTTGCTGCTGAAGAATATATTGGGACCCTGACACTCCCCCCGTCTCCCTCTCTCCCTCTTTCTCTCTTTCTCTGGCCAACATGAGCTGGACAGCTTTGTTCCACCACACACTCCTTGGCAAGCTGTTCAGGTTTACTACAGGCCTAAAAGCAATGGAGCCAGCCAACCATGGACTGAGATCTCTAAAGCCATAAGACAAGATAAATCCTTCCTTGAAGCTGAATTCTGTCAGGTGTTTTGTCACAGTAACAGAAATCTGACTAATACACACAGGAAGCATTAAGTATTCATTTGTATTTGAAATAATTTTTAGCCAATGAAAAATTGCTTCCAAAGTCCACAGCTATCAGAAACATTTAAATATATTGCTTATATTGAAATCTGATGATGTAGTCAAAAGAACATTTGCTTTCATGCTCACACAATATTCAAAACTTTACAAAGTTAGCTGGCTTTATTTCATAATATAATCACATAAAAAATGTTCACCTAAATATTGCAATACTTGCCAAAACGTAAACATCTTCATCCTTCTTAAGCTCCATGATACTGAACTTGCATGTTCTATTATTCTTGCCCTCGTGCTTCTTTGTTTTTCAGTAATATTAGTTTTTTAATAAAGTATCATTTATTTCACTTCATATGTTTTGTTCTGCTCAGTAAATCAGTGTGGTTGTTACATAAGATTATTTTATGTAACAAAATAATAATAATAAAATAATAAATAAATAATAAAATAATCTTATGCAGAGGACTATTTAGGCATGTGATACAAGAATAGAGAGGAAATTCCACATTCCCACATATGCCATTACAATGTAAAATCATAACATTCTTTCAACCAAAACAACAAAAATCTATTTCACAGTATGTGACAAAATAAGTACAATACATGGAACAGAATTTTTACCCTATTAATGCATATTCTACACGTATTTACAAAGCACAGCTAAATTCTGGATGAAAATACTCCTGTTTTATACATGTACCTCTGTTATCCAATCCTTTCTTTGCAGGTATTATTATTTTCAGCATGATATTATGCCCCACTTCTTAACATTTGCAAAATTCAGCATTTGCCTCCCACGTTCTATGCTTTTATGAGTTTCTTTAAAAATTACTTTTGGCCACCAGGAGACACAGTATTGATTAACAGCAACATGAAATATCATCTTTGTTTCATCTCTTTAATAATTAAAAACATTTTTTCACAATATTACATTTTAAAAAGAAGTCTGGATCCTTAATATCTTCTCACTATAGGAAGAAAAATACTTTTATACACTAAAGGCATGCATAATTCACTTACACTAAAGAAAAGGACCATAAATAGCATTTGTAAAATAAATGAGATATGTCTTAATGGGGCATGAAAATGTTTACTTTATAAAGACAAAATTATATTTTCATGATCTTGGGATTGCTCATTTGAAGTGAATCAATCACAGAGTCTTTAACAGGGCTATTGCTCATCTTTTTAAAATCTGAAATTGCATGCCTTAATTTACTGAGGTTGTCCTCAGGAACTGTGCACCCTGTTACACTCCAGGGAATCCTCCAAGGAAACTTTCATCTTACTTTCCATAACCAACTTCTGAAAGCAATTAATTCTGTAATCAGGTCATCTGTTAAATTGAGACATATTACTAGTACATATTTTACAGACACACACACAAACACATACACACACACATTATGGGCTTGGGCAGGAAACAAATCTAATTTGGTGGGTTACAAGAATAATCTTCAGGGAACTGTTTTCTTTTCTGAATCTTAATTTAAGCAACATTGCTCTGGAAATATCAAACTGAACCAAAACAAAAGAAATAAACTTACTAGAATAGAACCTAAATTTTAAACTGTAAGAATATAAAATACTGGTCAGTACAAAAATCTTATACACTAAGAAAATAGTTTATCATTATTCACCACATATCTTTTTTCTAAAGCTTAAGTTAGATAGAATACTGATATTGCTAGTATGATAAGAACAATGTATCCTGTGATAAAAATGAGACTCCAACTGTTCACATCTATCTTCTTCCAACAAATCACTATATACATATGATTAAGTCTGAGAGGTCTCAGGAAGCAATCTCAGCTCAGAGAAGATAAGTCATGATTTATAATTCCAACTTGGCTGCTGAAGTTCAATAAACAGTATGAACCTTAGTCTCTTCGTATGGAGTATGGAAGTAAAACCACCTGGCATGGTTGCAGTGGAGACTGACGTTATGCAATGCCCCAGCTCTGGGCTTGGTTCATAACGAGCATCTAACCAGTGGAAACTGTGATGACCATTTACACTAAATTTTAAGAACGAATACATTGACTTGCACCTCCAATTTTTAATATGCCTAATACTACTTACTATATGAATTTCCCTTATCTTACATCTGTTTGCTCTCCAGGAGTTTTTAATGTGGTGTGTCCATTTGTTATCTTCTATAAATTATAATTCCAAACCAATTGCATTTCAGGCAGATTTAGCATACCAAAATTTTATAGAGAATGAATAAAGCAAAATAGTCCTGGGGTTATGGAGTATGCTGCTGTTACATATCGGGCACTCTCATAAGTGACAGGGACAAAGGCAAGAAAAACACTAAACTTTGCCTTGGGGAGTTGATCACTCAGTATTGTTTACATGAAAGCAAACAATGACATATATTTTAAAGTAAGAATGGTGTAAAGAGAACAAAAAGGAGCAAGGCACCTAACACCACACTGCTGTTGTGGCTTTGGTATGGAGGGGATGAAGGAGTGGTGCCCGAGGACCAAGGAAGAGTCAAGAAGAACAGCTCTGTTCCCTCCACACTTCTGAGCCAGTACTTGCATGCTGAGATACCATAGCAAAAAAATTTAAGTTCAAATCTAAAATAATAAAATGATCCAAAAATTACAATGATTTGCTCTTCTAACAAAATCCTGGGCAATTAATTGTGACCTACATGAGGAGGAGTTTAAATTAATGTAGTGCAATGATATGAAATACAGAGTGTCTACTTTTATTTCTCCAATCTGATGTAACAAAATACATGAAACTGTATTAAGTCCTATTATTCAGCTTTTTGTCATTGTGACCAAAATATATGATAAGAACAACTTAGAAGAGGAAAAGGTTATTTGGGGCAAATAGTTCCAGTAGTCTCAGCACTTGGTAGACTGATTCCATTGCTCTGGGTCTGAGGGGAGGTAGAACATCATGATAGAAAGATAGGGCAGAAGAAGGGTGCTCAGCTCATGGCAGGTAGGAAGCAGAAAGATGGAGAGAGCAGAAAGGGATGGAGAGGCTAGGGACAAATCTAATCCCAGGCCATGCACCCAGTGACCTACTGCCATGCCTAGTGATACCACATGGTAGTCCTTTCAAATTATTGATCCATCAAATGGATGAATCCACTGGTGAGGTTACAGCTCTCGTAATTTAATTTTTTCACCTCTGAACCTTCTTGCATTGCCTAACACATGAGCTTCTTAGGGAATACTCCTAGGTCTAAATCCTCACAACTTATTTTATATCTAAGGTAACCTAAACATGTTTGATTTGTTTCTTCTGTCTAACCTGATGCCTATACTTGACTTCCTTCAAATCATCTTTCCTCTGGAGGTGAGTTCATTATGCATTGTCATTTTCATATTCTCGTAACAAACAATGACTTCCATTATTTTGTATGAGATAGTTATGATTATCAATCACCTACTAATTAATCCATAAGCTGAGTTAGATGTTGGGGTAGGTGACATTGGGTGACAACTTGATATGTTTAAAGCAGTCACATAAAAATCCTGCAGCAAATAAAAATCTATATGAAGAATAAATGAAGTCAAAATGGGTTTAGAGGCTGACACTACCACTTGAAAGAAAGAGGTACTTTTGCCTGACCTTTTTATTTTGATTGCCCAGATTTTGTTTATATAAATGGAAACCATAAAGTGAAAATCCTATTAAATCTAAGGTCACAGCCTCATTCACATCAACAAATCTGTAAAATATGATTTGGTGATGGAGTGGATCCTGAGTTGCTACAACTGGACAGCAAACACTTCACAGGTTTGAATGGCAGGTCTGGTTGGTTCCATCCTATTGGGAATGCAGAGATCAGACAGGTGGACATGGGTCTCCTTTTCCTGGACTGGCAGCTGCTGTTATCAAAGTGAGAGGTGCCCTTCAATACACTCAACCAAAGCCCCTGTCAGCTAAACAGATGGCAAAGCTCTTCTCCCTTGCTGACAGTCTGCAGATAAATGGAAAGCTTATGTGGATGGCCCATGCACTGTTGAAAAGCAGGAAAGGAGTAAAATTTAAAAGAAAACGTACCTTTGGATCACAGAAGAATGGGTCAGCTCATGTTTGAGATAGCGTACGATTTTTTCTATCAGTGTTGACAAGGCAAAATTCAAGACGGCTTAAATTCGCTAAAGCAAACAAAAAATAAAGGTTTTGGGTGACTAAAGTGGTACTTTTTTTCAATAAACAGAAACTTGAAATCAAAACCTATTATCTGAAGAAATGGAACAATCATGTGAGTATATAAAAGCATTTGTATGCTTACATGTAAAATCAGGTGAGTATTTTTGTAAACAGATTTATCTTCAAAAAAGTCTCCACACCCATAAGTACATGCAAACATATTTAGTTTCTTCTGTCTAATATGAATGAAAGTCAATGGGAAAAAACTAATTAAAATTTAAAATAGATTTCTATTATATATGTATTTAAAATTCTTCACAGGGACAACTTATTCTTAGCTTCTAATATGTTGAAATTTGCCTTACAGCTATATAAAATTCATAATTTGGTCTTCATGACTTTATATTACTGGTACTATTTCAAGTCTGTGGAGGTCATGTGACCACATTTTATTTTTACTTTATTAATTTGAGATTGTTAAATAAAAGGTTTCCTGACAGCTTAGGCTTTCATTTTCTTTTTCTTTCTTCTCACACTTAAGTAATCTTAAAGGTATCTTCACTGCTCAATTATTTTCATAATCTCATTTTCTTTTCAAACACCTGGGTTTCTAACAGCCTCAAACATCTGATGACGTTTCCATCACTCTGCACTCAGGGGAAAGTCCCCGTGAGCGGGGGTCTGCCGTTGCTCTACCCTCTTCCTTGTGCCTGGCAGCATCTCTCAAGTGTACATGTTTTTCTCTTCTTTCCTCCTTTTTTTGAAGTGAAATAAAATATTAATATCTAGCTATACCCACCGCATGCTAATAGCATCTGACATTAAGACTAAGTATATAATTCCAAATTCTATCTTCCCGCCTTTACCTGCAAAACACTTATGTGGGACCCTTGCACTTCTTTTATCTTATAATTATTTTAGGTAGGCAAAGATTGATGAACCTAATGCCTCTCTCACAGAGGGCAAAATGGACTATTATACAATCATCCTGGGTGCCTCTCTGATTTATGAGAGGGAGGAAGATCCACTCCATTAAAGGCACCAACTTTCAGAATGTTCTGTCCAGAAACTGTTTAACCTCTGGGTTAAACCTGCCATGCAGACCTGAGGGAGGAACCACGCAGGGCCAAAGAGCAGACATTATTCAGAGATAATTGAGAGGGGCACTTGCTGACTTCTTTTCCCCAGCCTTGTTATGAATAGCAGAAGACAGCTGCTGTCAACAGGCACACAGTGAAGGGGGCCAAAAGGTCCTCTCGGCCCAAAACACAGCCATCAAAGTCCTACTTCGTCTTCACAGATTCCAGCCTCATTAGCCCGTTTGGTGCCCTTAAATGCTCTTTAGACAGTATTTAAGTTTAAAAGGATAATGAATTTTCCATCAAATTAGCTGAGATAGGTTTATCCAACTATTTATTACTACCATCTACAGAAGAACCGTGGGGAAATAAGACAAAAACAGTTTAAGTGGTAGAATAAAATAAGGGGTTTCCATGAGAACTGAACTTTATCAGATAGGGTAAATGTTCTAATTTCAAACAGGAAAGTCAAGGTGGCAGAGGCAGGTTGGAAATCCTTACATGTGACCCAAGCACAACATGTGCATGCTCAGGAATGACACAGGGAAACAACTGAACACTCACGATTAAAAAGAAAAGCTCAGGAGAGACGAAGCACTGAATGTGGAGCAGAGGGTGTGCATTGCAGATACCTAGTGACCCATTAGGTTTTGCATATTTTTAGAAAGGCCCAGCCTCTTCTCCTTGGAGAAAGAAGAAAGCCATTTTTACATAAGCTTAAAAGGAAAAGAACCTTAAATCTCTTCTTCATCCACCCCATAACACACCTACATGATCTATCACCTATTGGTTGCAATGATCAGATATACTCCCACTACATCTGAACTCCTGACCCCAAAGACGTGAGGACAGAGAAGGCAGAGAGGCAGAGGGAGAGGGGCCAGTGGGGGGAACAGATGTGCAGTCAGATTCCACTAGCGCTTCCAAGACTCACAGCAAGTTGCTTTTTCCCCAACCCATAACATCTAGGGGGAAATTAACTCCCACAGAATTCTATCCAGCTTTTTGCTGTCACATGTAGTGATTGGTTATTTAGTGTTAAATCATGCAAGATAGTTCAATAATACATTTACTTTAGTGAGAGCTGAAAAGAATTGCTTGTTAAACCAAGGGAATGATTTCTGAGGAAAAATGATAGTGGTTTCCTTAAATTAGATTTTCTATTTGTTGAGCAGAACTTTTAATTATGTATTTTTAGTCAACACTCAGCGTTCCTTCACCCCGATTTTTAAGCACAGTTTAAAGATGGTAGTGACATTTTTGCATACCTTAGCTTTAAGCACACAGATTGTAGGCTAGATTTAAAGAAAAGCAGTTTTCACTAGACAACACGCACATTTGTAGTTGATCTTGACACAAAGGCGGTTTCATCACGCATGCAATTGTTATACTAATTGACTTGGAAAGTGTGGGTGAAGCTTATTTCTAACTGATGTACTTAATAAATATATGGTTATACATGGAAAGTTTTACCTCTGATTCATTATTATTATTGTAATAATTCTGATTTCAACTGATGTTGGTTTATCTGGGCATTACGATAACAGTTGAAGAGAGAGAAACAAGCTGCCCTTGTGCTTTGGATGTGGAATGTCCCCCTGAAGCTCATGTGCTGAAAGCATGCCCCCCTGCAGGTCCAGAGGCAGGGTCTCAGGCAATGACGGGATTGTGAGGAATCTGCCGTCAGTGGATTAATCAACTGACAGCGGAGAAGACTACAAGGGTAGAGGAAGTAGGTCATTGTGGCGTCCCCTGGAAGGGTCACCTGGCTGTGGCCCTCCCCTATCTTCTGTCTGCTTCCTAGCTGCCACCAGCTTTCCTCACCCTGGCCTTCTGCCCTGACATTCTTCTGCCTCACCTTGGGCCCAGAAAACGGAGCCAGCCAACCATAGACTGAACCTCTGAACCATGAACCAAAATAAGTCTTTCCTCCTTTAAGTTATTTTAGTGTGGTATTTTGGTTACAGAGATGAAAATATAATAGTTTTGAAAAACTTCTAACTTCAGCAGGAAAGCAGGACATGTAAATATATAATATAAAATCAATAATATCAATGAATGACTTGCTGAAAACAATAGGATTAAGACCATGAGAAGAACATTCTGCCTAAGAGGAATGATTTGAAAGACGATATGATGTCGACATTCAAGAGATGCCTGGTAGACACACTGGGAATATAGAAAAAGAGTTAAAAATGTGAATGTTCATTTAACAAGAGGCAGATGACTCAATTAGAAAAGGAACGGTTTGCTGAAATGGAGACTGTAACAGTGTGACGAAAGCTTTAACAGTTGTCTCTATAACACAGTAGGAGAGAGACTTAATAGCACTCGCACCCAGGAGTTAAAGAAAGCAGGTTGCGAATAGTTTGGAGGAAAAAACAATCCCATACAGTCCTCAACCAAGTCTCTTGGAGGGTGAGGGATGACGATGTGGGAGTGAATGGAAGCCATCACATCACTCTAGTCTGGGCGGTCTGAAGATAGGAAGGAGCAGCTGGTTAAGTACCATAAACAGTTTGGGAACTTGAGGCCAAAGCAAAACACAGGCTGTGAGGAGCCAAGGCTGGATGCACAGTAGGGCTGAGGTGAGAAGCTATGAAATGTCTTTGCACTCTGACCTGGGAGTTTCACTCCATCGAATGAGAAGCCCTGGATGTGATGTAAGTTGGCTGTCCCCAGCCAGAGCTGCATCTAGGCTTGGTCACTCCAAGGAAGCATGCGCTGAGTGGGGCAGAAAAAAGTGTGCTTGAAATGAGATACATATGCAGGAGAACGAGCGGCCCGGGGGACACTGGTGACTTCAGCGTGGCAGGGACCCTGGAGTGTGCAGTGCTCCAGGAAGACCCAGGGGCTAGGAGGTAGCGCAGGCTGGTCTGCCTCTGCCCTGTTCCTGTGACTCTGAAGTGCCTGTTCTTAATGGAAGAACCAGTGCTTATTTCTGTCTTTGTTTCTGCTCATGTTATGTTGTCAAAACATCTCCTTCTGTACAGCCCTCTACTCCTCATCCAGCTCACTTTGACTGATTCATGACTCTCCAGAGACCTCACTTCTAAAAACTTCCATGAAGACTCGGGGCTGAGAGGTGTCCCTGTCCTGTGCAGTCACTACATAGGGCCCCTTCACTTACTGTCCTCCCATGCTGTGCTCAGCTTGGCTGGCTGTAGGGTCTCTCCACTTCAGAGGG
>PVHX01021871.1:0-28828 GCA_004024805.1 Geosciurus inauris
ATTGCTTTGTATGTGGTGCTGAGGATCGAACCCAGGGCCTCACGCATGCGAGGCGAGCGCTCTACCGCTGAGCCATAGCCCCAGCCCCCTGCTCCAGTTTTCTTGAAGCAGACATATCAATAATCCGAGACTTGTTTTTTTGTGTTTATTTTTGTTTTCAGTACTAGGGCTTAAACCAAGGGGGTGCTCTACCACTGAACTACACCTCCAGTCTTTTTTATTTTATTTTGCGACAGGGTCTCACTAAGTTGCCCAGGCTAACCTGGAACTTGTGATCCTCTTGCCTCAGTGTCTTGAGCTGCTAGGATTATAGGCGTGTACCACCATGGCCAGCTCAATTATCCAGGACTTAAGGCTGATCTGAGCCTTCTGTGACCTATAGTTTCTTCACCTATTGTCTCCAGCTACCAACTTGTACTGGTCTCTCCAGTGACCAGATACTTCAATATAGCAGATAAACTGGTCATCACTGCAAAAATTTCTTAGATTATGTTCATCTTTTCAATCTTAAAGGATTCATAACCCCATGTACACTTGCCTAGCAAAGATGATCACCATATTTACAGTTCTCAATATTGTCTTTATTGGTCAAAAATATAAATAGGGCTGGGGCTGCAGCTCAGTGGCAGAGTGCTTGCCTAGCATGCGTGAGGCTCTGGGTTTGATCCTTAGCACCACATATAAATAATAAATGAATAAAATAAAGATCCATCAACAACTAAAAAAATATAAAAAATATATCTAAATAATACATAGATTAACAAAGGTAACTGTATACGCCTATCATATAGAAGGGGAAAATGTAAGAAAGTTTCATTAAATTTTTATATACTTTAAAAATAGTAGAACATCTTTATAGCTGAAATGTTAAGATATCATACAGATTGATTTGTAGCCTCAAGACCAACATAAAAAGGAAAATGGATCTAGATGCCATAATTAGCAAATCTTGAGAAAGGCTAAGACATTTCTCAGTTTTTACTTTACACCTTGCTGTTTTCGTAAGATTCTCATATTCTAAAAGACTGATTTCAGACTTACCTTGCTGTGCTTTCAGTCTTGGTTTTTTCCCTGGTTCTTTAGAAAATGAGGACCCTACAGAAGTACTTGAGGCTTCTTTAGCTTGTCTGTACTGTTTGAGCTGACTGGCAAAGTCCTCCTCTGTTTCCTGACTGTAGCTACCAAAGTCGTCATCACTGTAGTTACCGAAGTTGTCGTCACTGTAGGCACTGTAATCGTCGTATTCTTTACTTTTAAACTTCTTGTTGTGTTGATCCTTCTTTGATGTCATGTAGCTTCCTGATATATGTCCATGCTAAGTGAACATGGACAATCGTTATAAGGATTTTTCAGATATATAGCAGCTGACAGTAACACATGATGTCTTTTCTCCCCACCAAATTGGGGAAAAAAAGAGAAAAGACAGTTATTAATTCTGCTTCTTGATTAGTACTTCCCTCTGACACTATTTAACACTACATGAAGAAGGCTAAATGCTACTCTGATGATATTAAACATTATGATCTTTATTCTTTTTCGTGTGTGTGGTGCTGAGGATTGAACTCAGGGCCTTATGTATGCGAAGCAAGCACTCTGCCAACTGAGCTATATCCCAGCCCATGATCTTTATTCTTTAGCTTTTCTTTTCCATGTTCTATGTCTCAATATCCATATGCACAGGAATACCACCAAACACAAATTCCTTCTCCAAAAAATAAATGAAAAGGACTTCTGAAAATAAGGAAAAGATAGTAAAATCACTTGGGGAGGTACAGCAAAATATGTACATATTCTCCTAACACTTAAAAATTCTCAAATGAAATTATACTTAATAGAAAACTGTATGTGCGGAAAATTTTATAAAAGGAAAATGTTTATCTAAGGTCTAATAGAAAAGCACAGCTTTCTCTAATGGTGAGAAAGCTCATCATTAGAAACTCTTTATTACAACAAACATTCATTTTATTGCTTCCTTACTAAAGCATAGGAAAACAAACAAAAAATACAATTTAATACTAGAAGTTTATTTAATTATAGTGTTCAAGTCTGTCTCTTTAAGTATTTTTATTAATTTTATCACATCCTGACAATTTTTTAATCAAGCAAGAAAAATTGCACATAATTATAACTTGAGGATCTAGAAAAGCTCAGACCATACTTCATAATTAGCTTAATGCATTTTGTTTTTTTTTTATAGTTTAATGCATCTTAAATGCATTAAACTAACTTTACCTAAAAGCATAATGCTTTTCAATTTTTAAATGAAGACAATTTAATAAAATTTCACTTAGCAACCTCAACCATAAAACAGGCAACAGAGAAAATATAGAAATAACCCTAACAAACATAATAATTTGGTTTCTAAACTAACAAGAGATTAGTAACCCCAAATTAGGAGAAAGAATAGAGCTTTTATAAATAAAAGTAATGGCATCATTACTTTCCTAGCACAAAATTAATTACTTTTATAATGAGGACTTTGTATGACACAACATATTTAAGATGTAAATTCATGTTGTTGTAAATCGTTCTGTTTAAAACATTTCAAATAATTTTTGAACTTAAAGAGGTTGATGTCACCTATCTTCAAAATTTAATACTGCCCCGTTTCCTAATTACATAGGATAAAGTGCTATGATGTGCTGTAAGTTAAACTGCATCTCCCCAAAATTCTCATGTAGAATCCCTAACTCCCACTGTCTCAGAGTGTGACTATATTTGGAGATAGGGCCTTTAAAGAGGTAATTAAATTGATGAGGCTATTAGAGTGTGATCTAATCCAATTTGACTGATGTCTTTATAAGAATAGGAAATCTGGGCACAGAGGGAAGACCATACAAAGCCAAAGCAGTGAGAAGGCAGCCGTCTCCAGATCAAGAGAAGCTTAGAACAGACCCTTCCCATTTGCCCTCAGAGGAAACTAGTCCTGCTGGCACCTTGATCCTGGATTTCTAGCCTTCAGACTGTGACCAGTCTCAGCATAAATGGCAACACTAGTGAACTAATATACAATGTATTCTTTATTTTCAAAGATTTAGAATTTGCAGCATACCTCTGAAAAGGCATTTTTCAAAATACCATAAAATAAAACTTATGAAAGTTTTATTTTTTCCTTTAAAAGGCAATACCTCAAAACCACAACCAGTTTCCAAATTTAAAACAACAACAAAAAGGAAATAACAAGTGATAACAAGTGTTGGCAAAGATGTGGAGAAGTTTACATTACTAATGGAGATGTAAATGTTTTTCTCTGCTGAAAATAGTTTGGTACTTCCTCAGAAAGTTAAATGTAGAATAACCATATGAGGGTTTTCAAGATGGTGAAAGACAGGAGGTTGCTTTCTTGGCTGCTCTGTGGAGTGAAACCAAGAAAAGCAGACAGGCAGCTTCTTAGCAAGGTGGGTGAATAAAAAAAAGGTGGGGGACTTTATTGGAATTTAAAACTGGACATTCAAAGCAGATTGGGGACTCAGGAGATTGGATATAATAAAAATAAGGAAGAAATCCTGAGCAGCACAGCTGCTGCCATGGCCGAGCGGGAAGCACCAGCCAGAGCAATCCCTCCATGAGGAAAGTAGAGGGATGAGGGAATTAAAGGAACCCACATTTTTAGGAGGTCTGAGGCATGTCTGGGTATGGAGTGTTTACAGATCAAGGACACTGCCCGACTAAACTGAAAGGTGCACTGCACAATATCCTTGTATGGGAAAGAAGCCACCATACTCCAGGTGGTGTGTAGAAGAAAAAGGAAGGCACTGTTTTGCAGCCATGACACAGAGACTGGCAGCTGAGAGAATCAATTCCTGGCAAGCCCAAGTTTGGCCCAAAATACAGGCCCAGTAAACACACAACACATAACACAGAGTGTGCTTAAGTGACCAAGAGAAAATCAAACATGGAGAGAGGTTTACACAAGAGATGACCAATTGTGGAAACCCACCCAGCCTTACCCTTCCCCCTCCAATCTGGCCTGCAGGACCTGCTGGGAGAGATGCATCTGGCCAGGAATTCAGAAGGGCAGGGCCAGGAGAGATTCAGTTTGGAGACTGAAGCCAAAATCAGGGAACATGGGGTCCACAGATGATGTAGGGAACTAAGAATTGGCTCCTCCATCACACAAGTGGAACCCAGGGGAGATCCCTGGGATACAGTCTTCCAGCATGGATTGGCAATTACTAGACCCTGGAGGTGCACTAATTTAAAATCTCCAAACCAAGTGGCATTCAGCAAAGACCCTGGAGCCCACCTAAGCATAAACCTTGCCTCCAGGAATTCCACCTACAGGATTACCTCTCTTGCTTTGGGAATCTGGAGAGTGGAGCCTCACGTTTCAGGCAATATCACCTAAAATGGCTAAGAAGAGAAGCTGAAAATCTTTTGAACTCCAATGGAAAGCATATTTTAACTTTTCGTTGAGATTTTCTCTCTCTCTTTTTTCCCTTTTTCTCTGTTTAATTGTGACCTTAATGGTACATGAACATTTATACATTCTCATATTTTTTTCCTCATTTCTAGCATTTTTTAAAAATTGTTTTTAATATCTTTATTTATTTATTTATCTATCTATTTATTTATTTTATGTGGTGCTAAGGATCGAACCCAGTGCTTCACGCATACGAGGTGAGCACTCTACCACTGAGCCACAACCCCAGCCCAATTTCTAGCATTTTTGAAGCCAGTTATTTTTCATGGATCAGTCTGTCAAGGACTAGAATGTTTTATCAGTATATTTTAGTTTTGTTTTACATTTTTATTTTTATTCTTAATTTTTAAAAATTTTTACTTTACACATATATTTTTCTCTTACCTGTTTCCCTTGATTATTTCTCTCTTTTCTTATACTAACAGCCAATCTCTATTGTTCTTTCTTTCAAACTTCCTTTAATTTTTTACTTCTATCGTCTCTCCTCCTTTCTCATAATCATCACATCCTATAATCACTTCTGTTCTCTCCTTGTCCACCATTTGAAATTGTAAACCTTCTTGCAAAATTGCTGTTTTTATTGTAGGCAATAACTGACCACATAATTTGTTTATCATCACAATTAACATTCTAGATGCCATAGCAGCAAATATTTGGTTTAATGCTGTATATTTTTTGCATTGGTTGTTGTTATTGTTTGTCTCCTCCTAAACAGTGAGGTACTGGAAACCTTCAGGGACACTACAAGTCCACATTGTAAAAACTCTAGGTGCCTCATATCCATACTATTAGATGGGTAGCCACACAAACAACAACAAAAAAAGCAAGGGAACAAATTGTCCCAAACAAACCAAGGTACTCCAATAACAGAATCCATTGATACCACAGTGGAAAAAACAGCAGAGAAGAAGTTTAGAATGTACATAGTTAAACTGATCTGCAAAGTAAAGGGCAGTATAAGGAATAAAATCAGAGAGAAAATACAGAAGTGAAAAATCACTTCAATAAAGTAAAGAGATTCTGAAATAAAAAAAGAACAAGCAGAAATCCTTGAAATTAAAGAATCAATAAACTAAATTAAAAATTCAATTGAAAGCATCACCAAAAGACTAGATCACTTGGAAGACAGAGTTTCAGGGAATGAAGACAAAATATGTAATCTTGAAAACAAAGTTGACCGTGGAGAAAAGATGTTAAGAGATCACGAACAGAACTTCCAACAAATATGAGATAACCTGAAAAGACCAAATTTAAGATTTATTGGGATAGATGAAGGCTTAGAGATACAAACAAAAGGAATGTACAATCTTTTTTTCAATGAAATCAGAAATTTCCCAAACGTAAAGAGTGAAATGGAAAATCAAATCCATGAGGCTTAAAGGATCCCAAATATGCAAAATTACAACAGATCCAAACCAAAGCACATTATTATGAAAATGTCTAACATACAGAATAAGGATAGAATTTAAAGGCTGTCAGAGAAAAACGACAGGTAACATTTAGAGGGAAAACAATCTGGATCTCAGTTATCTCTCAACCCAGACCCTCAAAGCTAGAAATAATATATACCAAACTCTGAAAGAAAATGGATGCCAGCCAAGAATACTATACCCAGCAAAATTAAGCTTAAGAATTGATGATGAAATAAAAACATTCCAAGATAAACAGAAATTACAATAATTCTCAATTAGAAAGCCTACACTAAAAAACATACTCAATAAGATATTTCATAAAGAAGAAATAAACAATAAAAGTGAAAACAAGCAAAGGGAGTAAACTATACTAAAAGAACAGTAAATCATTGGAGAAACTAATTCAAATTAAAAACCAGAAATAAATCAAAATGACAGGGAATACAAATCATATCTCAATAATAACACTGAATGTAAATATCCTAAATTCACCAATCAAAAGTAGCAGACTGGGGGCTGGGATTATAGCTCAGCGGTAGAGCGCTTGCCTCGCATGCGTGAGGCCCTGGGTTCGATCCTCAGCACCACATACAAAGCAATAAAATAAAGACATTGTGTCCATCAACAATTAAAAAATATATATATTTAAAAGAAAAAAAAAGTAGCAGACTGGCTGACTGGATTAAAAACAAGGTCCAACAATATGCTGTCTCCCAGAGACTTCCCTCATAGGCAAAGACATCCACAGACCAAAAGTAAAAGGATAGGAAAAAATATATCATTCACATTGATCTCATAAACAAGCAGAGGTTTCTATCTTCATATCAGATAAAGTGGACTTCAAGCCAAAGTTAATCAGAAGGGACAAAGAAGGATATTTCGTAATGCTTAAGGGAATTATACATCAACACAGCAATCATAAATATTTATACCCCAAACAATGTAGCATCTACGTACATCAAAAAAACTCTTCTTAGCCAGGCATGGTGGCACAAGCCTGCACTTAGGGAGGCTGAGACAGGAGATTCGCGAGTTCAAAGCACTTAGGGAGCCTGCGACAGGAGATTCGCGAGTTCAAAGCCAGCCTCAGCAACAGCGAGGCACTAAGCAACTCAGTGAGATCCTGTCTCTACGTAAAACACAAAATACGGGTGGGTATGTGGCTCAGTGGTCAAGTGCCTCTGAGTTCAATCTCTAATAAAACAAAACAAAACAAAACAATAACAACAACAAAAGTCTTCTCAATTTCACAAGAAGATCACAACACAATAATATTGGGTGACTTTAACACACCTCTCTCACCACTGGATAGATCCTCCAAACAAAAACTAAATAAAGAAGTGATAGAACTAAAAAATACAATGAATTTAGACTTAACAGACATATATGGAATATTTCATCCATCAATGACTAAATAAACTTTCTTCTCAGCAGCACATGGATGCTTCTCTAAAACAGACCATATCTTAGGCCACAAAGCAACTCTTAGCAAATACAAAAAAACAGATAATAACTTGCATTCTATCAGATCATAATAGAATGAAATTAGAAATCAATGATAAAAAATAGAATTTACTCTAACATCTGGAGACTAAATAATATGCTATTGAAAGACATATGGATAGCAAAAGTTACTAGGGATGAAATAAAAAATCCTTAGAGGTAAGAGAACACTGACACAACATATCAAAATATCTGGGACACTATGAAGGCAGTGCTAACAGGAAAGTTCATTGCATTGAGCTCATTCATTAAAATAATAGAAAGTCAACAAATAAATAACCTAACATTGTTTCTCAAATCCCTAGAAAAAGAAAAAATCAACACCAAAACTAGTAGTAGACAGGAAATAATTAAAATCAGAGATGAAATTAATGAAATTGAAACAAAAGAAACAATCCAAAAAACTGACAAAACAAAAAGTTGTTTTTTTGAAAAAAAATCAATAAAATTGGTAAACCCTTAGTCAAACTAACAGAGAAAGAGACAGAAAACTCAAATTACTAAAATTCGAGATGAAAAAGGAAATATCATAATGGACACTACTGAAATACAGATGATAATCAGAACCTATTTTGAAAACTTACACTCTACTAGAAAATCTTGAAGACATTAACAAATTTCTAGAGACATATGACTACCCAAATTGAATCAGGAAGACAGAAAATTTAAACAGATCAACTTTAAGCAATGAAATTAAAGACACCATAAAAAAAACTACTAAGAAAGAAAAGCCCAGGACCAGACAGACTCTCAGCTGAGTTCTACTAGAGCTTCAAAGAAGAATTAACACCAATCCTCCTCAAATTATTCCATGAAACAGAAAAGGAGGGAACCTTTCCAAACTCATCCTACGAAGCTAGTATTACCCTGATACCAAAACCAGACAAAGACACATCAAGGAAAGAAAATTTCAGACCAATATCCCTGATGAACAAAGATGCAAAAATTCTTAATAAAATACTGGCAAATCACATACAAAATCATATTTAAAAGATAGTGCACCATGATCAAGTAGGGTTCATCCCAGAAATGCAAGGCTGGTTCAACATACAGAAATCAATAAATGAGCTGGGCGTGGTGGTGCACACCTGTAATCCCCGCATTTAGGGAGGCTGAGACAGGAGAATTGCGAGTTCAAAGCCAGCCTCAGCAACAACAAGGCACTAAGCAACTCAGTGAGACCCTGTCTCTACATAAAACACAAAATAGGGCTGGGGATGTGGCTCAGTGGTCGAGTGCCCCTGAGTTCAATCTCCAGTCCCCCCACCAAAAAAAAATCAATAAATGTAATTCATCACATCAACAAATAAAGACAAGAATCACATGATTGTCTCAATAGATGCATTAAAAGCATTTGACAAAATATAGCATCAATTCATGCTCAAAACACTAGAAAAACTAGGGATAGTAGGAATATACCTCAACATTGTAAAAGCTATCTATGCTAAACCCAAGGCCAACATTTCTAAATGGAGAAAAATTGAAAGCATTCCCTGTAAAAACTGGAACAAGACAGGGATGCCGGCTTTTATCACTTCCATTCCTGTAAACTCCATGCAGAGCAATTAGAAGAAAGAAATTAAAGGGATACAAATAGGAAAGGAAGAACTCAAACTATCCCTATTTGCTGATGACATGATTCTATATTTAGAAGTCCCAAATAAAAACTCCACCAGAAAAAGCCTAGAACTCATAAATGAATTCAGCAAAGTAGCAGGATGGAAAATTAACATTTATAAATCAATTGCGTTCCTATATATTAGGGATGAACCAACTGAAAGGGAAATTATGAAAATGATCCCATTCACAATAGTCTCAAAATAAAATATTTGGGAATCAATCTAATAAAAGATGTGAAAGACCTCTACAGAACACTAAAGAAATAAATTGAAGGAGAGCTTAGAAGATGGACAGATCTCCCATGTTCTTGGATAGGCTGAATTAATATTGTCAAAATGGCCATACTACCAAAAGCACTAAACAGATTTAATGCAATTCCTATTAAGGTTCCAATGATGTTCTTCATAGAAGTAGAAAAGGCAGTCATGAAATTCATTTGGAAAAATAAGTGGCCCAGAACAACCAAAGCAAGCTTTAGCAACGAAAGTTAAGCAGGAAGCATCACAATACAAAAGACTTTAAATTATACTACAAGAGCTATAGTAACAAAAATGGCCTGGTATTGGCCCTGAAAGAGACCTGAAAACCAATGGTACAGAATAGAAAACACAGAGACAAACCCACATAAATACAGTTATCTCATACTAGACAAAGGCACCAAAAACATACATTAGAGAAAAGATAACCTCTTCAACAAATGGTGCTAGGAAAACTGGAAATCCATATGTAATAAAATGAAGTTAGACCCTAATCTCTCAACCTGCACTAACCTCAACTCAAAGTGGTTCAAGGACCTAGGCATTATAACAGAGACCCTGTGCCTACTAGAAGAAAAAGTAGGACCAAATCTCCATCATGTCTGCTTATGAACTATATTCCTCAACAAGGCTCCTAAAGCACAAGAAGTAAAATCAAGAACCAATAAATGGGATTGTACTAAAAACCTTCTTCTCACTCAGCAAAGGAAACAATAATGTGAAGAGAGAGCCTACAGAGTGGGAGAAAAGCTTTACCACACGCACATCAGATAGAGCACTAATTTCCAAGACATATAAAGAACAAAGAAAACAACACCAAAAAAACCAAATAACCCAATCAATAAACAGGCTAAGGAACTGAACAGACATTTCTCAGAAGAAGATATATAATCAATTAACAAATATATGAAAATATGTTCAACATATCTAGTAATTAGAGAAATGCAAATCAAAATTACTTTAAGATTTCATCTCACACCAGTCAGAATGGCAGTTATCAAGATTATAAGCAACAATAAATGTTGGCAAGGATGTGAGGCAAAAGGTACACTCATACATTGCTGGTGGGACTGCAAATTGGTGCAACTACTATGGAAAGCAGTATAGAGATTCCTTAGAAAACTTAAAACCACCATTTGACCCAGCTATCCAACTCCTCAGTCTATACCCAATGGACTTAAAATCAGCATACTATAATGATACAGCCACATCAATGTTTATAGCAGCTCAATTCATGATAGCTAAACTGTGGAAGCAACCTAGATACCCTTCAATAGAGGAATGGATAAAGAATTGTGGTATATATACACAATGGAATATTACTCAGCATTAAAACAATAAAATTATGGCATTTTCACTTAAATAGATGGAGTTGGAGAATACCATGCTAAACTAAGTAAGCCAATCCCAAAACACAAATGTTTACTCTGGTAAGTGGATGCTGATCCATAATGGGGGAAGGGGGGCAGGGGGGCAAAGGGAAGTATGGAAGAACTTTGGATTGGGCAAAGGGAGGGGAGGAGGCATAGGGGTAAGAAAGATGGCAGAATAAGACAGACATCATTACCTTAGGTACACGTATGATTAACTCTACATTGTGTACAACCAGAGTAACAAAAAGTTGTGCTCCAGAACTTTGGATAGGGCAAAGAGCAGGGAGAGGATGGAAGAGGGCATGGGGGTAGGAAAGATGGAATGAGATGGACATCATTACCCTAGGTACATCTATGAAGATACAAATGGTCTGACTCTATCTTGTGTACAACCAGAGAAATGAAAAATTGTGCTCCATATGTGTACTTTGAATTGAAATGCATTCTGCTGTGTTAAAAAAAATAAAATAAGGGCTTGGTTGTGGCTCAGTGGTAGAGCGGCGCTTGCCTAGCATGCGTGAAGCACTGGATACAATTCTCAGCACTGCATATAAATAAATGAAAAAAATAAAGGTCCTTTAACAACTAAAAAAATACATATAAAAAATAATAATATTTTTAAAAAGCTGTGCTCCATTTGTGTACAATGAATCAAAATGCATTCTTCTATCACATATAAGTAATTAGAACAAACTAAAAAAACAGTACCAAAAACAAGATCCAGCAATTCCACTCCTATATACCCCAATGAACAGAAAGGATTCTGAAGAGAATTTGTACACACACACATTCATAAGCAGCATAATTCACAATAGCCAAAATATGAAAACAATTCAATTGCCCCTCAACAGATGAACAGATAAACAAAATGTGATATTATATACATACAATATTATTTAGCCTTTTAAAAAACTGAAATTTTGATATGTGCTACAACACAGATGGACCTTGAAAATACATTAAGTGAAAAAAAGCCAGACACAAATGGTTAAATACTGTATGATTTCACATATATGAGATATGTAAAATAGGCAATTCCATACAGTTAGAATAGTGGGTTATCAGGGGCTGGGAGAGGGGGGAACTGGTTAAGGGGTATAGAATTTCCATTTAGGTTGATCAAAAAGTTCTCTAGATGGATAGTGGTGATGGTTAAACACTGTGAATTATACTGAATGCCACTAAATTTTACACTTAAAAATGGTTAAAGTAGTATATTTTATGTCATCTATGTATTATTACAATAAAAAAGGCAATACCTGAGAAAATGGAATGTCATAATCTCTGTAGAAACCCGTTCTTTTCTTGTGAGAACTTTCTGTATGTTCCACATCTGAATCAAGACTGTAGTCGGAACTATCATCACTAGATGGGGAATTATGCTGAAGGGAAGGAAAAAAAGTGTGTTATATGTGCAAAAAAAGCAAACTTAACTATTAACATATAAGCTTCAGGCAGATGTGACAATAAGTAGGTCACAGTATGATGGCAGACTCTTAAATGTAACTGAAAAATTCTTTTCCGTAGGCTATCACCACCCCAGTTTCTCTGATATTTTCTGGGGGAAAAACATTTCTTCCTGTTTATAAGAACATTTTTTTCATCATCCCTTTGGCCCAGGGACTTCAAACAGAAGTCTCTAAAATTATCTTATACTTAAGCAAATCTTAAAAGAAGTAAAATTGGCCCCTTATCAACAGAAGGGGTCCTAGAACATAAATAGGGCATGCATATGCATTAATTTATTTCTATGTAAAATGGCTTTAGAGTTCTTCTATTGCATGAATACCCTAAAATGAAGATACCAAAACAATGCAAATAACATATATGAAATAAATCTAGCCCAGAAAATTAACCAAAAGTGAAATGAAAACAATAAGTAATTGATTTTGATGGAAAAATATTTTTCAAGTCTGAATGCAATTTCCAGAAAGAGTCAGCAAATCTCTTGCATCTAGTCAAAATAATTACCTTTGAAAATTGAGTATCCTCTTAAAAAGTTCTTAGCCGGGTGTGGGGGTGCACACCTGTAGTCCCAGCACTTTGGGAGGCTGAGACAGGAGAATCGCGAGTTCAAAGCCAGCCTCAGCAACGGTGAGGTGCTAAGCAACTCAGTGAGACCCTGTCTCTACATAAAACACAAAATAGGGCTGGGGATGTGGCCCAGTGGTCGAGTGCCCCTGAGTTCAATCCCAGGTACCAAAAAAAAAAGTTCTTAAAGTTCACAGCAACAAAGACACTAAGTCTGTACGTTCTCATTCTTGCATTCTCAGCATGTGGGTGTAGTACAAAAGCAGTGAAAATTTGTGTAAGTGAATTAAACTCTGATATTCTTACAGAGGAAGAATCTGTTTTGTTCCATTTCATTCTTAAATATCTTTTACAGAAAACAATCTGCTTTCTTGACTCACTTCTTTGTTCCTAAGTGCTCTTGCATTTGTTTTTTGTGCTGGTGTTAGTTTTCTTTTTGTTGACTTGACAGGTGACATGATGTACTTTTTTGAGAATTTTTGTATTTCCTTTTATTCTTCCTTTTGGCAAGGTGTCTAGAATTCTGGGAATCCAACCTACGGCCTGGCACAGGCTAAGCACAAGTTCTGCCACTGAGCTGCTATATGCCCATTTTCTATCCCTCCTTATTTGAAGTAAGAGTATTATTTTAGTTATTCATTTAAGTATTAGAAAGGGCTGCTTTAATTTTTGTTATTTTACCTATAAAACACGAATGAATTATTTCCTTCAATATACTTAGTTGGTAAGTACTAAAGTTTAAAGTTTAAATTATTATGTTTTCTACAGAACTCTTAACAAATAACATCATGTCACCTCATGGTGAGTAAGGAGGGAAAAAGACATACATTCCAGGACTAACATGCAAGCCACACAGTGACTCCTAAAATATTAAAATAGTAACAAAAAGGACTTAAATGACTTCCTCTAAACAGGCCACCCTTTTCACACTTTTTTGCTTTGATATTCTCTGTGCCTCTTTGGACAATCTTATCTGTCTTTGAAGATATACCACAAACTTCCATCTAACAGAATATACTTATTAAAGGAAATATAGTAGACAGCAATTGATGAAAATATTTAGAAAATTTTATAATACTTTAACAAAATGTCATAAGTAAAAATGCAAATATAAAATAAACAGTATTATCCCTGATATCAAGGAAAAGAAAACAGAAAAATAACTGGAAAGAAATATACTAAAATGTTACTTAACAGTGGTTACTCTAGTAAGTCATCATTTAATTTTTTAAATAACTACCTTCATGTTACTTTGGCAACACAATATAGTATACAAATGTGCTTAATAGTCAGCTGGGTACCTGTAATCCCAGCAACTAAAGAGGGTGAGGCAGGAGGATAGCAAGTTTGAGGCTAGCTTCACCAACTTAGCAGGACCCTGTCTCAAAATAAAAATAAAAAGGGCCGGGGGTGTGGCTCAGTGATAAAGGGACTCTGGGTTCAATCCCTAGTACCATCACCAAAAAAAAAAAAAAAAAAGAATAAAAGAGAAAAGAAAATGTATTCTGTAGTCAATTAAACAAACTGAAAAAAATGTCTCCTGGACTACCTACCTCACATCTGTGAGATGTCCAGTCTACCCTGCAGCATAACTTTCCCAAAATGCCCGTTGTGTAACATTCCTAATCATCGAAAGTATTTCCCTTAGACTAGCACATCAGTACTAAGCAGCTCTGGGTTTCTTTGTTTTCAAGATCTCAAAATTGATTTACCTTAACTTAAGTTCTGCCTCCTTTACAATGAGAACATGTCTCCATCTAGCTCTTCTCCTCGAGGTCTCCTTCATATATTAAACACTCCTGCAGAATCTAGCCTGGCTATTCCTTCCTCATCGTTGGAAATATTTTCTCCTTTCTCTTCCTTTGAAATCTCATTTTTTCACATCAACTCCAATCCTTCTGCTGTCTTCCTTTTCTTATTGTATTGTGTATTTGTGTGTGTGTGTGTGTGTGTAATCTGAACAATCAGCACAATGCCAAATGTGTTGTGTATATCTCTATGCCATGGGAGTTATCACTTTAATATATGCTGTTTGATTTTTTTTTTTTTTTTTGCTTTGTTTTCTGTGGTAATGGACAAAAGAGGGGTGGCTCTACCACTGAGCTCTATCTCCAGCCCTTTTTATTTTTCACTGTGAAATACAGTGTAAGTTGTCACGGCTCTAATTTACCATCCTGCCTCAGCCTTCCAAATTACTGAGATTAAAGGTGTGCGCCACCACATCTGGCTGCTAACACCAAATACAATCAAGAGAGAATTATGTATTTTCCTTCTTCTTCAATTAAAGTTTTTACCATAACATTAGCTAATAAATTTTTAAGTATTACCTGACTAGTTCAGACTAGTTGAAAAGTTAGACAAATACACTAACAAATCTTACAGGGAAGAAGTCTACTAAGTTAACCAAAGGTAAAGAGACTGGGGACTAGCAAGAGTGTCCACGGAGGAACAGGCACTGACATCAAGACAGTCTTCTCTGCCTTCCTGCCCTGAGCATGCGTAACCTTCTAGCTTGTGTAACCCAAGAAAGGAAAGGAAGAAAGCAGCCAAGAGTAGAGGCCTAGGCTGCAAACAGGAAGAAAACACACTGAGCTGGTACAGTGTCCTAGTAGGTTTCTAACAAAAGTTATAGATTTCCGGGGCTGGGGTTATGGTGCAGTGGTAGCGTGCTCGCCTAGCACGCGGGAGGCACTGGGTTCGATCCTCAGCACCACATAAAAATAAAATAAAGCTATTGTGTCCACCTACAACTAAAAAATAAATATTTAAAAAAAGAATGCCTGGCTGCCAGAGGGGAGTCAGTGTTGAAAACTGAAACAGGAATCCAATTTAAAAAAAAAAAAAAAAAAGTTATAGATTTCCTAGCAAAATGGACTGCCAGATTGCACAGTCTACATTAACACTGGTGTAACTGTAGCTGCTGTCTTATGCAAGATCAAAGAAATGTGGTGTATACTTTGAACCATCAGGTAGGATTTGTGAATTCAGTAGAAATGGATCTTCTTTTAAAACTCCACGTGGACTTTGTGCTTTTTGTCCCTGAAATATTAAGGTTCTTTGGGGCCACCGGTCTTAAAGTAAGGAGCAGGAAAGAGTGCAGATTTTTAACTGAAAAGGCATAGTAAAAGTCTTTATTCTTAGCCTGGTGCAGTGGCACAGGCCTGTAATCCCAGTGGCTCAGGAGACTGAGGCAGAAGGATCGTGAGTTCAAAGCCAGCCTCAGCAACTCAGTGAGATCTTGTCTCTAAATAAAATATAAAATATGACTAGGATGTGGCTCAGTGGTTGAGTGCCTCTGAGTTCAACCCCTGGCACCCTGCCCCCCCAAAAGTCTTTATATTCTTTTACATTTTTTATGTAGGAAAGTTAATTAATTCCTTGATATTCTATGACTTTGGATCATAGTTGAGAAAATTTTTTCACCCTTCACTCCCAGGTATTATAAGACCTACAGCTATGCTTTATTCTATCACTTATATAACTACTATTTTTTAACATTTAAATATTTGAGCTGGGTGCAGTGGGGCACCCCTGTATTCCCAGCACTTAGGGAGGCTGAGACAGGTGAATTCCAAGTTCAAAGCCAGCCTCAGCAATGGCTGAGGTGCTAAGCAACTCAGTGAGACCCAGTCTCTAAATAAAACACAAAATAGGGCTGGGGATGTGGCTCAGTGGTGAGTACCCCTGAGTTCAATCCCCAGTACCAAATAAACAAATAAATATTTGATCTACCTGGAATTTATACTAATGTTAAGAACTGACTCCACTTTTATGTTCCTATCATTATCTAATTTTCTCAGTACTTATTTTAAAATCCATTATTTTTCTGTCTCTCTATCTAAGCTATCTGTGTATTTATTTAAAGTGCTGGGGATTGAACCCAGGGCCTTAGACATGCTAGGCAAATATTATGCCCCTGAGCTACATCCCCTGCCCCCAAATCCATCTTTTTATGCTAGTTTGAGGTGCTCCTGTCATATATGACATTTCCACCTGTATCAGTTCCGCTTCTAGGTTTTCTTTCTCATCCATTGGCCTATCTCTTTCTCCATGCACCAACACCGGACAAATTGTTTAATGACAAGGGCTTTGCTGTACTTTGATATGTCAGGGTCGCCCCATATATTCTCTTTCAGGTTTTCTTATCTATTCTTGGGGATGATTTTATAATCCACAAATTCTTTGATACTCCTCCCCTCGAGGTAGGGACTAATTCCTCTCCCTTTGATTGAGGGCTAGATTTAGTAACTCAGTTCTAAAAAATAAAACATGTCAAAAAGTGATGGTACATCACTTCTGATATTAGGTTATAAAAAAGACTAGCTTCGATCTCAGATATTCTCTCTTCCTCTCTCTCGCTCTTGTTTCCCTGGCTCTGAGGAAAACTAGCTGACATTATGAGGGTGTTGAAGCAGCCTGTGGAAAGACCCTACGGCAAAAGATTATAGGATCTTTGAAATTTTGAAAAAAAAATCCTTTGGGGGCTGTGGCTGTGGCTCAGTGGCAAAGCACTTGCCTAGCATGTGTGAGGCACTGGGTTCAATCCTTAGCACCACATAAAAATAAACAAATAAAGGCATACTGACCATATACAAATACAAAAAAAAATTTTTTTAATAAAAAAAAATCCTTTTTTTGAAAAGATTTGGTCCTTGTATTTCTTAGTAGGGGAAATTATAAACTAAATTCTTCAAAAAGTCCATTAGATTGTTTGACTCTCTGAAACCAAGTTTGTAAAGTAGTATTTTTCTAGAAAATTATCTTGGTTTATTTTCACAAAATTATACAAATAAATCTCTTATAGTTTTAATTTCCTCTTTTTATCTTAATTTTTATCTAATATTTTTTCTCCATTTTTTCTTGACCAGTTTGGCATGACATGTTTATCTTTCTTAAAACCTATTTATTTTTCATTCTAACTCATATAGTTCTGCTTGTAACTTTATTTAGTACTTTCTTTTTGTTTTATTTTCCTTTATTGTTTTTCTACTTGGGCACTTAGCTGACCCTTTTGTTTTTTCATTTTCTATTGCTATGAACACTTAATACTATAATTTTTATTCTGATAATTATAGTTAATAACTATAAGGCGACAACAAGTTTATACTGTTTACTATATACTCTTCAGTTTTTCCAGACATTCTTTAGAAATAAATGAATAAACAGATGGAGAATGCCAGTGCTGCTAATTACAGTTGTAATGTTCTAATACACTAAATGCTGCCCCTTTTATAGTCATCATTTATTCTTGGTTTTACAGATAAACATTTGTGTGCACGTAGGCTGATCCCACCCCACCCCCAGTTCGGCGATTTGAACTTGTTCTCTGGTAGATACTCATGGCAACAATATTTCCTGAGTTCTTGCACATACACTTTGAGAACTGTATTTTTTATTTATTTTTATTTTTATTTTTGGTAACAAGAATTGAACTCAGGGGTACTTGACAACTGAGCAATATCCCCAGCCCTATTTTATGTTTTATTTAGGGACAGGGTCTCACTGAATTGCTTAGCATCTTGCTGTTGCTGAGGCTCACAATTCTTCTGTCTCAATTTCCAAAAGCGCTGGGATTACAGATATGTGCCACCACACCCGGCTTAAGAATTATATATTTGAAGGTCAGTATCTTAATGGGATATAAAATCCCCAGCTTGCATTTTATTTCCTTATTTAAATTTGTCAATCCATTTATCTTCTGTCAACAATATTTAATATATACGTTCTGGTTTTCTTTCCTTAATAAGGGCCTTGTTTTTGTTGTTGTTGTTGTTGTTGTTTTGCTTGAATGGCCAAAGAATTTTTTTTCCAAATTCTATTTTTCTTGTTTAGTCACAGCTTATATCATTTTCCTAATTTTTTATCACTCTGAAATATTGGATTAAATGGTTTTGTATGCTTGCTGGTATTCTTTCTTTTCCAAAGGAACATTATTCTCTCTTTTTTCTTGTAATAATTTCTCTGGAATGTGACCAAAGTCCTGTCTTGATTCTCATGTGAAAGAAAGCTTGGAATGAGCCAAGAAAGCTTCCTAATGTCAAGGCTTTGGTGCTACCTCTGCTGTTGTCAGTGTGAAATGTTAATGTCAGCCAAGTGTCTTATGAGACATGCTTCTTCCACCTCCTTCCTCATCATTTCCTTCCTTGGCCCTAGTGTGCTTGTGACTCAGTTTAGATTCTACTCCCAACAGTTAACTTCTAAGTGTGAGGCTCTGTCCTAGAAAAGGGACTTGGTTAATTAGTATGAGGAATTAATTAGGCCCACTTCAGCACCATCGACTTTTCTGTCATCGCCTTATATTCAAGTTGTGAACTAGAATCACAAAGGCCCCGCTGTGCTTCTGTTGCTGTTTGCATACAACCCATAAGGTTCCCATGTTGAGTAGGGACCCCTCAACTGGAGATGGCAGTTTGTTTTCTGGAAGTTCCTTGACCTTCCCTCTGCTTCATTTCACACAGTTGCTGACTCTATACTGGTCTTGTTGCTGTCTGTGGTTTGACTACTTGTATTTTTGAGGTTTGTGGGGATAACCTGCTGTTTTATTTTGTCAATGAGATTTTAGTTTTGCTTTACTAATTGCAATGGGGGAAATTCAGCGAGTTTTTAAAACTACCCCACCACTGCTGCCAGCACAGGATCCCTTCTTAACCACTCCAAACTCAAATTATTTTCCATCAAGCATGTTATTGTTTTCTTGACAGTGCTTGTTTTTCATTTATTTATCACCTCTCTCTTTATCATTTCCATTTTTCTATAAGAGCAAACTGTTTCATTCACCACACTAACCCTGGCATATAACAGGCTTCCATAGTAAGCATGGAATAATACATACGGATAATACATACAAATCAATGAATAAATGAATGAATGGACAGACAGACAATGCCAGTGCTAATGATCTGTATCTGTAGAGAATGAAACTTTATTTTCTTAACTTTCTATAATCACTCATGCAGAAGAGATTATTTTTTAATCTGCATTAAGATTTACCTTGATTTTTTTAAATTTAATGTTTATTTATTTATTTATTTATTTATTTATGTGGTGCTGAGGATTGAACCCAGGGCTTCATGTGTGCTAAGCAAGTGCTCTACCGCTGAGCCACAACCCTAGCCCTATCCTAATTATTTTTTAAATCTTTAAAATAATTCATAAAATCTTTATGCTTAGAAAATGTATTATTTAAATCAAAATGCATAATCCATATATTTTATAAAGAAAACAGACAATAGGTTATACTTTGTAATTTTCAGTATTTTATATTTCACAAAAAATTGCCAAAAGAATAGTGAGTACAACTAACCTTATGTTTCTCACGTTTTCTCCGTTTAGATTTTTTCTTCTCTCTTTCTTTCTTGTGTTTTTTTCTTGATTTTCTGTAGGCTTTCTCATTTTTCTGTTTTTCATCCTCTCTTGCTTCATGCTCTTGTGTTTCTTCAAATCCTGCATCATCTATTTCACCATCTTCTAATTCACCATCTTCTCTATACAAGACAATAAAAATTTAACTTTCAAATGTCAGTTCTAAAATAAATCTTATTAGAAATATTTTCAAAAGAAAAAGGCATATATCAAGGACTTAAGCTACATTCAGACAATGGTCTGAAAAATTGTTCTATCAAGGGCCCAAGAGTAAGCCGGGCGCGGTGGCTCAAGCCTGTAATCCCAGCACTCAGGGAGGCTGAGACAGGAGAATCGTGAGTTCAAAGCCAGCCTCAGCCATGGCGAGACACTAAGCAACTCAGTGAGACCCTGTGTCTACATAAAACACAAAATAGGGCTGGGGATGTGGCCCAGTGGTGCCCCTGAGTTCAATCCCCAGTACCAAAAAAAAAAAAAAAAGGGCCCAAGAGTAAATATTTTTACATTTGCAAGCCATATGTTTTATGTTGCAGATTCATCTTTTTTTAAACAAACTTGAAAAATGTAAGAACATTCTCAGTAGCCAAAGTCTACCAAACTCTAATTTAGATTAAGATCACTGACTCTCCCCAAAATAATGAATGAACAAATGCAGTACTATCCCAAAGTATTACAATAGTAACTATCTACTACAATATCTTCAAGGAAAAAAAAACTAAAATACTTGAGGAAACACTCTAATTACAAGAAAGTATTTTTAACTTAGTAATCCATATGCAGCAGAAGAGCTTTAAAAAAGTTTACTTTCTTCAGAAAGTAAACTTCAATTAGTAGACAAAGTTAATACATAATAAGAAACAAAACCAAGCCACAAAAGAAGAATTTTAATTCCTCTTCTGAATTATCTTAAAGATTTAAAAAATAATCCAGGTAAATCTTAATGCAGATTAAAAGAGGCAATGAAATCTGTAAAAAATATTCACAGTAAAATTATACACTTAATTCCCTTTCCAAATACTAGTATCTTTGCTATTTTGGAAGCTGAATATTAAAAACTGACTTTTTATATTGATTACAACATTTTCATAGTCATAGAAGCCAGATGTTCACTATTTTAAATGCAAATAAACCAACTGATATACACTGGGAGATGAATACATAAAACAATTTTAACATTTAATGATGCTTTCATAACTACAGTTTGAAAATCTACAAACTACAAATAGTCCATGAGGGTCTTTGTATAACTGGCAGCAAATGAGAAACACCCAAACTATGGTGTGTACATTTTAAAGAAAATTTAAAATTACTCAGAACATGTAATTTCTAAAATGCAAAATTGGTCATGTCATTCTTAAGCTAAAAATGTTCAATAATGATATCTTCAAATTTGGGAATAGAGTAAGTAGCCTCAATAAGACAGATCAGGAGCTGGTAACTGTGGGGTGTGTCTATGAGGATTTATTCTACCATTCTTTGTTTAAGTTTTATATAATAAAAAGACAAATCTTCACTGTACCCTTCTGGACTGCAGATATCAAATCTCCTTTTTATAACTGAGTCTCTGCTTATCTAGTTACTTTCCATTTCTCAAGTCCCAAGCCTTAAACTTTGTCTAAAAACTCATTACTCTGCTCATCTCAGTATCCACCCATCTCTGATCACCTGGCTAATACTAACAAAATATTTAGAACTCAGTTTAATTTCCTCTAAGATACCTCCTTGCCACCCAGGTTTAGGTAAAATATTCCATTCTAAGCACCTCCTTGTAACCCTCAATTTCTCTCATCCTGCACTCTTTGCATTATGTTCAAATGCCTTGTTTATTGGTTGCTGAATGTGGGGTATATATGCAGCCCTAGCATCTAACATGGTACCCCTTCTGTTTACTGAATGACTGAATGTATAATATCTCTAACTCTTGCATTATAGAACAGGTACCACCCTTAAGTGATACCACCTTAAGTGAATGTTAAGTTACTGTTATTTTTTCCTAGCTTCTCTTATAAAATCAAGACGGACTTGAAATTTTCTTGTGAAGCGGGCTTGGCACTGTTTATTTTAATAAAAATGTTGTGAACTTTTGTAAAACTAAAACTTTATGGTCCAAGTAAATCAGTGCATATAATCACCAAAAGACAAGTATAAGAATGGTTTTAGCAGCTTTACTAATAATAGTAAAAAAATTTAAACAACCCAAATCTCCATCAGTTGTGCTTTATTTATATAATAGAATAATATGGAGAAAAAAATAACTACTGCTACACAAAATAATATGGATGAGTCTCACAGACATAATGGGTGAAAAAGGCCAGACAGGAGACATTACTAAGTCCATTTGCATGCACATCAAGAACAGACAAAACTCATGCACAGTGATAGAAGCCAGAGTAACAACTGCCTCTTGGAGAAGTATAGCTGGCAAAAAAAAAAAAAAAAGAAAGAAAAAAAGAAGAAGAAGAAGAAAGAAAGAAAAGAAAAAGAGGTACTGATTTCTGGGGTCTTGAAATATTCTGTACATTGATCTGTGTTATGATTACTGCATGTACATAAATATATAATTTGTGAATATTAATAAAGTAGTATACTTTGCTATGTTTATACCACAATAAAATTTTAAGTATAAATGACAAAAATTATCTATGGGTGTTAATATTTTCTTTTATTACCTCTATCCTCCAACTTGAGCTCCTTAAAGCATTTAAAAAAACCTTACACCTAGAAATCAGAAATTCATATTTAGCATTTTGACTAGAGCTGTTTAAAAACATCAAGTACTTGCCAGGCGTGGTGGCACAGGCCTGTAATCCCAGCAGGCCGGGACAGGAGAATCATGAGTTCAAACCCAGCCTCAGCAATTTAGTGAGGCCCTAAGCAACTTAGTGAGACCCTGTCTCTAAATAAAATATAGAAAGGGCTAGGGATGTGGCTCAGTGGTTAAGTACCCCTGGGTTTAATCCCTGGTACCAAAACAACAACAACAACAAACCATCAAATACTCAAGCTGAAAATGCTACATGCAAATTTATAAATTTATGTCCTACTTTACATCAATTCTTTAAATGTGAAATATGGGCTTTTCATATTTTTTACTAGGCACAGAACATTGCAACTTTTACATTTTTTTTCTATCTTCTCCCCCAGCCTATTTATCATTTCAGCATTCATACAAGAACATATATAAACATGAATTTATTTCAATACAAATAAAATAGAGGAAATAAAGAACAATGATTCACATGTCTATGAACTGCTTCTACATGCTTTAAACAGTAAGTTTGGAGCACATATGAAAGTATGTGTAACGTATTGGAAACGATTTAATGGAAGGAAAGTTGGATTCTAATTCCAGCTGTCATCAAAATAACAGTTTTCTTTATTGAGCAACTAGTAATATGTCAGATACTAACCTAGTTTTGTGATCTTGAGATGAAACAAGAGAATAAGAGAATTAAGACTGCTTAGCATTCCCTAGATTTTTGAATGAGCTCAATACTACTATCAGAACTATTTTATTTACTAAACCCAGATATTTTTTGAAAAACTTAATAAATCAAAAGAAGGTGTTCCTAGGTCAAATATATATAAGGGACTTCTTATTAACATGTAAATAAAAGTGATTGTGGGGTTGGAGTGTGGCTCAGTGGTAGAATGCTTGCCTAGCATGCATAAGGCACTGGGTTCGATTCTCAGCACCACATATAAATAAATAAAATAAAGGTCCATTGACAATAAAAAAATATTAAAAACAAAAGTGATTATGTTCTTTTCAGGAAAGTGAGTGGCATATTCATGTTCATGTACCAGACACTGGTAAATAACTATCCAGTTAGTGTACAAAAGTACCTTTGAAAGAGTTTATCTCTTAGACAAATCCACAGAGACAGAAAGTAGATTAGGGGTTGCCAGGCAGACTAGAGGGAAGAATGGGAAGTGATTATCAATGAGTCTGGGGTTTCTTTTGGAAGTGATGAAATCTAAAATTAGACAGTGGTGATGATTGCACAACTCTGGACACACTGGAAACCAATGGATTACATGCTTTAAAGGGTGAATTGTATCTCAGTGAAGTTGTTTCAAAAAAATTTTTTTTCTCTAGACTTAAATTCTATATAGAAGACAACTGGAGAAAACAATAATATGCTATGGTATAAATAAAAGACTCTGAAATTGCTCAGTACATATGTATAAATAAAAGACTCTGAAATTGCTCACCATACATATGTCCTTACTATGAAGGTAATTACTCACCGAAGCCTTATACATTAATATGTCTCAACAGAGGATTCTAGTTTTCTCCATTCTGGTATTGTGGCTATTGAAATAAGTTAACGTGAACCATTCAGTCTTACCTCCATGGGTAGTTTCTGCCTTTTCTTTATGATTGCCTAAAGGCTCCTGTTACAAGCTACAGATCAAAACCTGAGTCTTCTGGAAGAAACACTAAAACCTCAATAAGAGACTACATTTATTCCTGATGGATGTCATTACAAGACATTACTCACAAATATGAACTTCCTGAAACAGACTGCCATGTCACCACAATATCCACAATTTATGCCTGTGTCAGGATTTCTCTAGAAGCAGACGACACAATACAAAGTGCTTATCCTAAAACCAGGAGAACATGGCTTTCCTAGATGCTCGAAACCACCACCTGGGACACTTCCCTTCCACGCTTTTGTACTGATTCATACTGTCATTTCTCCCTCATCATGGTGATAAAAGTAGAAAATGGCTTTATGCGGGTGTCTTGCAGCACTGTATGGGCTCCTCAGGGGTCACGCAGGCAAAGCTCAACACAGGCTGGCTTAAACCTGGGCAGAAGGCCTCTGACCCTCCCAGTAGCATGATTCTACTACCAGGCTGTACCTCACCCATCTCCCTATTTTGTGGGAGGCTGCTGGGAGGCAGTTTCCCATCCACCCTCCTGGCTTCCAATGAGGTCTGAGATTTACCATAGCCGCAGGCTAAGGAAAAATGTTTAGTTTTAATATGGGAACAGCTCCTCAGTGACACAGTGTCCACCACACAGGTTGCTGATCATATGGCCCCTTCAGGTTTGGTACTGTCTTGTGGGACGAGAGACATGGGCAGCTGATACCATGCAGGTTGTGCCTCTATTGTCCATGTAACGAAGTATCTGAATCCTCCTGGCTCAACCAGTCAACATGCCTGACAGATAACTAACTCCGCCAAGGCTTTTCTCATGCCTACTCTGTCTTTTCTCTCAACCTATATAGTTTATGTGTGGTCCTATAAGTCCTAAACTCCCTACCCTACACTTTCAAACTACATATTTTCCTTCAAGGAAAACATTGTCTGTTCATACTTGGGCCATGACAGAACTACCTAATATGAGTTTTTGAGATTTTATGTTTATACCCAAACTAGACCATGGCTATGTACATCCTAGATGGTTTATCTTACTTAATTCAGTTATCCTTTACAACTTCAGAAACAGCTTCTCTTTACAAATTACCACAGGAACAATCTGAGGAGCACCTACAACCTTATCCTTTATCCACTACATTCTTAAACCCTCTGAAATATATTTAGCTAGCAGAAACTGATTACACCTTTTTAACTAACTATATTTATTTCAATGTTTACTTGGTTGGTTTTATTGCTCAAGCCAATCTCAGAATCTGTCAAAGCCTCACACCTCGATTCAAATACAGATTTCTTCAGGAATGAGACTTAGTACAAACATATAGGCAATATTATACATATACACACACAGCATACTTTTTTTCCTATACTAGGGACCAAACTCAAGGCATTCTACTACTGAACTACATCCTCAGCTCTTTGTTTTTATTTATTTCTATTTGGTATTAGGGATTGAACTTAGATGCACTTAACCAGTGAAACACTTCCCCCGGCCCTTTTTATTTTTCATTCTGAAACAGGGTCTTGCTAAATTGCTGAGGCTGGATTTGAACTTGTGATCCTCCTGCCTCAGCCTCCGGAGCTACTGGGATTATAGGCATGTGCCACCACACCCAGCTCTATTTTTTGAGACAGTCTTGTTAAATGTAATCCTCCTGCTTCAGCCTTACATGAATTTAAATGACAGGCATATGCCACTGTACTGGCCCCTACATGGGCAACACTATGAATTTTTAACTAGCCTAACCCTCCACAGTCCTACAACCACCTTTGCAAAATTCATTGAATTCTATGTAAGGTATCTCTACCCTAGAGTTAACTGAAACTCTTACTTCCTTATTCTTTTGTACTGGGGATTAAATCCAGGGGTGCTTAACCACTGAGCCACATCCCCAGCCACCCCTGCTTTTTATATTTTATTTGGGGACAGGGTCTCCCCAAGTTGCTCAGGACCTCACTAAATTGCTGAGGCTGGCTTTCAATTCACTATTCTCCTGCCTCAGCTTCCCTAGCCATTCGGATTATAGGCATGCACCATCATGCCTGGTGAGAATGCTTACTTCTTTTATTAGTAATACCTCTTTTGTTTTTTAAACTGTATGTGACCTTCCTAATCTTTATTTCTTGAATCAATAACATATTTACTCATATTTGTTTCATCAAAACCTAACTTGCACAATAACTTCTTACATAACTCTCTCTACCAATATAATAGAGCAGTTTATGTATTTCTATCTCAAGGCTTTCAGGAGAACATGTTTCCCTAGGAGTGTTTGAAAGAATACTGATCCTGGATGGGGGTTATATAACTTGAAAATTTATCAAGCTGGATGCCATGGCACATGCCTGTAATTCCAGTGATTCAAGAGGATAAAACAGGAGGACCAAAAATTTGAGGCCACCCTCAGCAATTTAGCAAGATCCTAGCAACTCAGCAAGACCCTCTTTCCACATCCCCCCCTCTATATATACACATATATACACTAAAAGTACATATATATACTTTTTATATATACTTTATATTTTATATATGCTTCATATATTTTGTATAGTATATACATACATATATATATATAAATGAAGAGAAAGAGAGAGGGTCTTGCTAAGTTGCTAGGATCTTGCTACATTTATTTTGAAAATGAAGGAAAATGAAGGGGCTCTGATATCCAGTCAGGCTAAGTGCAAGGGCTTCCGTTAGAACTCTTACAAGAATCATATCCTGCATAGCAGTGAGCACACAACATCTTCTTCTGTATCTACAGGATGAAGGGAGGCTCGGAATTAGGGAACTGTTAAAACAATACAAGTTCCCAGTATGTGTGTCCCAAGGTGTGCCTGATACTCATATCCTAGCTCAGATCTCTTGAAGCAATGCCTGTGCTTTCATGACATAAGCAGAAAAAAAAAAAAAAAACCAAAAAACAAAGGAGAAAATTTCTAGTGCCCAGTGTGAAAAGACACATTGAATTCATTTCTTGCCCAGCAAGCACCATTAACACAGCTTTCATTTTTTAAGTTCTGGTGGCATTTGCATTATTCCCAAAAAGATATTAATAGTCTTTTATTGAACAAACTATAAAACATGTACATAAATCACAGCTAAAATTCTAAAGATTAAGGTGAGGCTATGGTTGAGATTAGTTTACAAAGGGGTATAACAGACATCCATAATTGTTAGATGTAAACTGCAGATCTGGCTCTGAGCTTCAGAAAACAAAGATTAGGCAGAAGATAGCAGTGCTTCCAAGAAAAAAAGAGATCATTTGTTCCAAGAGCAGCATTTTTTCCTTGAAATAACAAAGAGAAACTTCTCTTCTGAGTGAGTCCTCATAAATATTACCTGGTAAGTTATTACGCACTGTATACTTGATAAGATGGACACTGTGTTTGAGTACCAATAAAATCAATATAACCAGGGGCTGGGGTTATGGCTCAGTGGTAGCGTGCTCACCTAGCACACATGAGGCACTGGGTTCAATCCTCAGCACCACATTAAAAAAATAAAGATATTCTGTCCACCTACAACTAAAAAATAAATATTAAAAAAATCAATATAACCAATTATTGCTCACAACATACCCCAATTTGAGCCAAGGACAGACCATCAAAATTCAACTAAGGAGAAGCAATTATACAAGGAAACACAGTAAAAGTGTCTAAGCATACAATTGTTTGATGTTCAGACTTAATTCAGGGATGAAATCCACAACATCTGGACTAGCAATTCTAAGAACTGTATGTATAGGAGAATTTTACCTCTCCAGCTTTAAAAAACAACAACAAAAAAGCCATTTATTCATTTAACATGTATTTATTCACCGCCTTGTCGGTAGGGAGACAATGGTAAACAACACACAACACGATGACAAAGAGACATGTTTTTTTCTCTCATGAGTTTTTAATCTAGTGATGAGAGAGAGAGCAATCAAATAATCACACAAATAAATACAAAATTAACAACCACACAAGAATGTGAAGGGGGAAGCAGTACCGTCAGAGCACTGCAGCAGTGGGAAGCCGTCTGTCGGGAAGTCTGGAAGGCGTTCCCTAAGGAAGCAGGAGTGAATTGAAATGAGGCGTTAGCCTGAGAGACGGGCTCGGGAGAAGGACCTCTGCACACAGAGGAAACTTTTGTGAGAAAAATTTCTGTGCAGAAAGCATGACACCACAGGCACTGAGATAAGGCTAATGTCACTGATCATAAAATAATCATGAACTGCTTTAATTCCTCTGGAGATATTAGGGGTTATTAGGTAGCATCCAGAGTAGACCAGTTGAGGTGATAAGGGATTTGGACTTCTAAGATGCTACTGAGTTTTCTTTTTATTGAACAGTTTCCCCCCACCCCAAGTACTCAAAGAACATTTGTCCAAACCTTTTACCAACACTTTTTTTTTCCCCTTTGGTACCAGGGATAGAACTCAGGGGCACTCGACCACTGAGCCACATCCCCAG